>VDFB02191450.1:0-29827 GCA_007258455.2 Sequoia sempervirens
TGATTGAAGTGTTTTTGTGTTGGAAAGGTTGACTTGGGTCTTCACTATGTTGTGGCCAACCTTGGTTGATTCACATTGAAAATTATCTATTGTTTTGGGCTGATAGTTTGTATTCATTTTATTATTTCTTTGTGGCTGACTTGTAGTGAATGTAATTCATGTTGCGGATAAATAAGAGATATTGTTTATTTTAATTGAAGTGTGCAAGGGTGTGCTTCTGTGTGTGTGTGTGTGAATATTGTTCAAATCATTTGAAGGCAGAGCAGAGTGTGAAGAAAAGTGAAGAAGAGTGAATAAGTGTTCATGTGCTTAATTAGAACTGTAATCAGGCATTAGCATATGCTATTTTTTCAGGTCAAAATATGGATGGTTGTAATCTAAATCTTTTTGTAAGACAATGTGTCTTCCTTTGTAATTGAGTAGTGAGCTCTAGGCAATGTGCCTGAATGCATGTGCATTCCCCATTTATTCTTCTTATACTTTTAACAAGGTATAATCTTGTGGATTGACCTCCACTATGGTTTTTCTCCTAACAGGATTTCCACGTAAAAATCTTGGTGTTATGTGTGTTTTTGATGTGTTGTTGATTCATGCTTTCATTGATATTGATCAGATATGAGAATACGGATTAATAAGTTTAATAAGTTTGAAATTCAGTGACAACTGATTCACCCCCCCTCTTAGTTGTCTGCCCTTGTGTTGCCAACAATTGGTAGTAGAGTAGGTTCCTTAGAAGAAGTTTAATAGCTTAAGGTGATCTGGGATGGTGACATACAAGAAGGATAGTCCAAGATTTGATGGAACAAATTATTCTCTGGAAGACTCGAATGGAGTGCCATCTGAGAAGCATTGGTGAACCCTACTGGAGCATTACAAGTAATATGTATGTTATACCACCGAATGGTCCTACTAATTTTGCTGAGATCAGGGATACTGAGTATAATATATGGGCTAAGGAAGTATTGTTGAATGCTTTGACTGATACTGAGATGAATAATGTTATGGATCTGAAGACTACTTATGAGATCTGGAAAAAGTTGGGAACTTTGTATGAAGGTGATGCTAATGTGAAGATTGCTAAGTTGCAGAGTCTAAAAGGGAAATATGAAATGTTGAGAATGGGTGATGATGAAAATGTTACTACTTTCATGCAAAGAGTGAATGAACTTGTGTGTGGTATTAGATGTGCTGGTGGAAAGTTAGAAGAATCAGAGATTGTTGCTAAAATGCTTAGATCCTTGCCCGCTGCCTATAAAGTCAAAGCTAGTGCTATTGAAGAACTCCAGACTATAACAAATGTAACCAGAGATATGTTGGTTGGTAAATTGACTGCTTTTGAGTTGAGTGAATTTGGTGATGCCCTTCCTAAGGTTGAATTTGTATTTAAGGCTACTACTTTTGGAAGAGATAGAAAGAGATATGATCCGGGTGAGAGTTCATCTAGAAATACATTCAAGTATGAGGATGAAATCAGATAGATTGAAGAAGAAGAAAGAGAGCTAGAAGAGCTGGAAGCACTTATTGTCAAAAGAGTACCAAGAGGAAAAGGTAAGTATGAAAGAAAATTGCCTCTTAAATGTTTTTCTTGCAATAAGATAGGTCATTTTACATCAAGTTGTCCGGAAGAGATTCTAAACCAAGAAATAACAAGCATAAATTTCAAAAGAAGTGTTACTATGATGTTGATGAAGGTGTGACAAATGATGAATCTGATAAAGGTGAAGACAAATGGGTATTTATTGATATCAAGGAAAATAATCCTGTATCTACTAAATCTGCTAGTTGTACAAATGTGGAGAAAGCCCTAGATGCTCAAGTTGAAGAGAAAGATGAATGGGTGATTGATAGTGGATGTTCACATCATATGAAAGGAGATAAAAGTAATTTTGTGAGCTTGGAAAAGTATGATGGTGGTGTTGTGAGATTTGGTGATAACGGAGCTGGTGTGATCCATGGCAGAGGATGCATTTCTCTTGATGGTAAGAATAATATTGATGATGTACTATATGTGGAAGGCTTGAAGCATAATATTTTATGTGTCAAAATGATGGTTGATAAGGGTTAAAATATTCAGTTCAATGATGGAAAGTGAAAAATATTGGGATGTTCTAGAAATGTGATTGCATCAAGTACAAAAACAAGAGGTAATATTTTTCATCTGAATGTTGCTAGTAAAAGGTTTTTGATTGCTCAAGTTTATGAAAGTTGGTTGTGGCATAGGAGAATGCGTCATGTTAACTTTGATAACATTGTCAAGATAAGTTCTACTAAGGTTGTGAGAGATCTACCTAAGTTGGTAAAACCTACTAATGCCATTTGCAAGGAATGTCAGTTGGGTAAGCAAACTAGAATCTCATTTCAGAGGAAACAACATTGTTCAAATGAATTGTTGGAGCTTGTGCATACTGATTTGTGTGGTCCCTCTAGAATCAAAAGTTTACAAGGTTACAGGTATTTCATGTTGCTTATTGATGATTATTCAAGAATGTTGTGGGCTACTTTCTTAAGGGAGAAATCCAAAGTGCTAGAAAATTTCAAGATATTTAAGGCTATGGTTGAGACAAAAACTGGTCTGAAGATTAAATGTCTGAGATCAGATAGAGGTGCTGAATTCACTTCTGGCGAGTTTAATTCTTTTTGTGAACAACATGGAATAAAGAGACAATTATTTGCACTGTGAACCCCTCAACAAAATGGAGTTTACGAAAGGAAAAATAGAACAATTCAAGATGCTGCTAGAACCATGATGTTGGAAGGAAATGTCCCTCATATCTATAAGCTATGAGTACTATTGTGTATATCCTCAGCCGGGTACAAATCAAAGGTGATATTGGTAAGACCCCTTTTGAGTTATGGACAAGTCATAAGCCTATTGTTAGATATTTCAAAATATTTGGGAGTAGATGCTATATTAGCAGAGATGAAGATATAGGAAAGTTTGATGCTAGGAGTGATGAAGGAATCTTTTTGGGTTATTCTACTAAAAGCATGGCCTACTAGTTACAATAAGAGATTGAAGAAAATGGTTGAAAGTGAAAATGTTAAGGTTGATGAAGACATTGCTAGACCATCCATAACCTATGGATATGATTCTGATGATCAGAATGATAGTACAAACAAAGATCAGACTTCAAATCTAGTGCAAATCATTCTGGTGAATTGGGAAAATCAAGAGGAAGAAGAAACCAGTGAAGTTTCAGAAGAGAGAACACAAGAGCCTGAAGTTCAAGAACATTCTAAGAAGACTCTGAGGTATATAAGATTGAATCATTTAGAAGATAAAATTATTGGTGATAAGAGGAAAGGTGTCTAGACTAGGAGAAAAGTTGCAGAAGAATATTGCTTGATTTTAAAGATTGAGCCTACTAGTGTGAATGAAGCATGCAAAGATGAACATTGGGTTGAAGCAATGAAAGAAGAGCTACAACAAACTAAGAAAAATGATACATGGATTCTTGCTCCTAGACCTAAGGATAAAAATGTAATTGGAACTAAATGGGTCTTTAGAAACAAATTGAATGAGAAAGGTGAATTGGTTAGAAACAAAGCAAGACTGGTATGCAAAGGATATTCATAGATGGAAGGAATTGATTTTGAAGAGATGTTTTCCCCTGTTGCTAGAATTGAAGCTGTGAGATTTTTCTTTCTTATGATACTTACAAAGATTACAAGGTTTATCAGATGGATGTCAAGTCTGCTTTTCTAAATGGTGAATTGGAAGAAGAGGTGTATAATGAGCAACCTAATGGATTTCAGTTGATTGATAAGGGAGATATGGTTTGTCAGTTGAAGAAAGCACTGTATGGACTTAAGCAAGCCCCTAGAGCATGGTATGCTAGATTGGAAAAGTATTTTTTGAAGCTTGGATTTAACAAAGGTACTGCTGATAGTAATTTGTATTTCAAGAATGATGATAAAGATTTGATTGTGGAAGTTTTTGTTGATGATATCATTTTTAGAGGAGATGATGGTTTGTGCATGAAGTTTTCTAATGAGATGAATAGTGATTTTGAGATGTCAATGATTGGTGAGATGAATTTTTTTTTGGGATTGCAAATTACTCAGTTAGATAAAGGGATTTTTATATTTCAGTCCAAGTATGTGAAGGAATTGCTAAAGAAGTTCGGTACGGAAGATTCAAATCTAGTTGTTACACCCATGGTGACCTGATGCAAGTTGATAACAGATGGTGATTCTCTGAAGGAAAATCATACTAGATATAGATCAATGATTGGTGGATTTCTTTATTTGACTCAACCTAGACCTGATATCATGAATGTTGTATGTATTGTTGCTATATTTCAAGATGATCCTAAGGAATCTCATGTGACTGTTGTGAAGAGAATTTTTAGATACTTGAAGGGAACAATTGACTTTGGTCTATGGTATGCTAAAGATGATGATCTTACCTTGAGTGCCTTTACTGATGCTAATTGGGTAGGAGATGTGGATGAAAAAAATTACTAGTGGTGTTGCATTTTTCTTGGGTAAGAAGATAATCTCATGGTTAAGTAATAAGCAAAATGCCATTTCTTTATCTATTGCAGAGGCCGAATACATTGTTGCTGCTAACAATTGTACTCAAGTATTGTGGATGAAGTAGATGTTGAAAGATATTAAAGTTGTGTATAATTAGCCTATTGCTATATTCTATGATAATTCAAGTGCCATTAATATTTCTAAGAATCTAGTGATGCATTAAAAAACCAAGCATATATCTATCAAGTTTCAATTTTTGAGAGAAAAGGTAAGTGAAAAGGAAGTCAGATTAGAGTATGTGCCTACTAAGGAGTAGATTATAGATATCTTTACAAAGTCATTGCCTAAGGATACTTTTGAGTACCTCAGAGGGAAGTTAGGGGTGATTACCCCTCCTAATCAGAACTAAGGATGCATTGCATTGCATCAGTTCGTGCATTTCATAATCATATCTTGTTTCGTATTGTTGTTGTGGTGGCTTCTACTTAGGGGATTAGTTAGATGGTTAAAAAATTTAGATATGTGGTTTAGAGCTTACAAATATTTGTCATTGATGTCAAAGGGGAGAAGAGTAATGCAAAAAATTGGTGATTATCTAGGGAAAAGAGCTTTTTGGGGAGAAGATCATGTGAAAGAGTTGAGGAGAAAAAGAGTCAGGACCGAAGAGGGAGTAAGTTTTAAGAGATAGTTGCATTGATGGTGTTTTTCACATTGCATGTTTCCATCAATGCCAAAGGGGGAGATTGTTGGATGTTGTGATTGTGTTGCTAATATGTGGTTTTCATCGATGTCAACACTATTAGCATTAGTGCATTTGAAGTTGTATATGTCAAGGATATTGAGAAAAT
This sequence comes from Sequoia sempervirens, assembly GCA_007258455.2. NCBI lineage: Eukaryota > Viridiplantae > Streptophyta > Pinopsida > Cupressales > Cupressaceae > Sequoia > Sequoia sempervirens. The sequence continues at coordinate 5,328 of VDFB02191450.1, forward strand.
TGTAATAAATGAGTTGCAGGTTGTCAGTGGTGAAGTGATGTTCTATCTGTCAGTGATTTATGCATGTTGTTGATCAGATTTTGTGGACTAAATGGTTTTTTGCTGAGTGTATCTAGTTTATCCATGTCGAGTTTTAGAGATTTACATGAAGATTTGGTCGAGTTATGAAGATTTTCATTCTGATAGTTTTTCTGTTGCTTTTGTTGGTGTTTCTAATTGAAGATTATGTGATTCTAGTTAGTTCAATTTCTGCAAACACTTCTCTAATGTTTCTTAATATTTATGGATGTTTCTAGATCATTCTCTATCTTTTTTGCATGTTTTCATTGATCGTTGTTCTTGTGGATGGCGATTTTCTCTTGTGTGTTCATGTTTTTCTTATTCTTGGCTGACAGGGTGTTGAAGTGTGTTGTCAATCTTCGAGGAGAAATTAATTGAAGTGTTTTTGTGTTGGAAATGTTGATTTGGGTCTTCACTATGTTGTTTCTGACCTTAGTTGACTCACATTAAAAATTTTCTATTGTTTTGGGTTGATAGTTTGTATTCATTTTATTATTTCTTTGTGGCTGACTTGTAGTGAATGTAATTTCATGTTGTGGATGCATAAGAGCGATTGTTTATTTGAATTGAAGTGTGCAAGGGTTTGATTTTGTGTGTGTGTGTGCGAATATTGTTCAAATCATTCGAAGGTAGAGTAGAGTGTGAAGAAAAGTGAAGAAGAGTAAAGAAGTGTTCATGTCTTAACCAGAACTGTAATCAGGCATTAGCATATGCTATTTTTTCAATTCAAAATTTGGATGGTTGTAATCTAAATCTTTTTGTAAGATAGTACGTCTTCCTTTGTAATTGAGTAGTGAGCTCTAGGCAGTGTGCCTGAATGCATGTGCATTCCCCATTTATTCTTCTTATACTTTTAATAGGGTATAATCTTGTGGATTGACCTCCACCATGGTTTTTCCCCTAATAGGGTTTCTATGTAAAAATCTTGGTGTTATGTGTGTTTTTGATGTGTTGTTGATTCATGCTTTCATTGAAATTGATCAAATCTAAGAATAAGGATTAATAAGTTTAATAATTTTGAAATTCGGTGACAACTGATTCACCCCCCTCTTAGTTTTATGCCCTCTTGTTTCGAACAGAGTTTGCACGTTCTCCCTAGAATAGGAAATTTTTTCTTCTCCAGGGGTGAACCTACTGTCCATAGGGGAAAACCCACATCCAGTTCGAGTCTCTCCCTGTCCGTACACCTATTAGAATAGGCAAACCTATTTTTTGTAGGGGAAAATTCATTTCCGCCCATGTAATCTTGGTCAGTCCAAGTCAAGACTTATGTGATTTCATTTGTTTGATAGGTGATCTAGTTTTTAGGTGAGTCCATTCCCATCTATACCATTCAAGAAATAGGCGAGTTTGTCTCCCCTCAATAGGCAATTTTGATTTTGTCCATACATTTCAAGATATAGGCGAATTTGACATCCCTGTTAGGTGATTTTGCTAATCGATTCTGCCTGTCCCATTTTGGTCTTCTAAAAGTTTAGGCGATCTTGTCAGAGGTTTGGGTGAACCTATGTCTAGATAGGTGAAGTTGCACCCTGAGTTCGTCCGTTTCTTTTGTGTCGTCAAGAAATAGGCGAATGTGAGTTCAGGACATAGGAAAATTTTCCTAACATAGAGGTGTATCCGTTGACTTGAATAGGCAAAGTTGTGACCTAAAAATGTGAATTTACGCTACATAGAGGCATATGTGCTACCCATACAAATTCCAAAGAGTGAATCCTTTGGGCCATTGATAGCCTATTATTTTCTGAATCCTTTTCCATGATCAAATTTTTTTTATCATCATTCGTTTGCCTGTAATTGTCATTTTAGTCCATCTACATTTTCCAAAAGTCATCACTTCATCGATCTAATAATATAGGTGCATCTTATCCCTAGATTTCATTTCTAGCATCGGTTCGTCAATCCCAATCCCATAAACTTCATTTTTGAACTCTTTATCCAAGTTGGCTTAGGTTCTTGATTCTGATCGTCATCCTTTGCACTTACTTAGGATTGTTATCTATCTTGAGTCAGTAATCATCCATGACCCAATCAATCTACTTCCATCTCGAGGTAGATTCGGTGTCATAATCATCCTTTTCATCATTTAATCCAATCATCAACATCTTACATCATCTAGTTTGATCTCTGAACTTACTTTAGAATCAGTTTGATCATCCTATCCAATCAATCATCCAATCGTATCGATCATCTCATACCATCAATAAATCCAATCAAATCCAATCACATCCCCTATCTAATCATCCAATCAATCAATCCATCATCTAATCTGATCAATCCTTTAATACTCATCTAGATCCTTCATTTAAGTGCATCTTAGAGCATAGCATCATCTTATTCCACCTAGTGGTTTTGCATTTTCATGCCCCTTACCTGATCGTAAGCAAAGAAACTCATGGAAAAACAAAAAGCTCAAGGTACACAGCCTCACGTTCCTCAGAATCCCAATAACGGTGGCTCATCACAATCTAATACTGAGGTCCACAGTATTTCACCTCTTGGTGATGAAAGCATGGTCCACTAGCCTGAGGTCACTATTGACGAATACCTCAATAATCCCACTAATGTCCAGATGACAAATTGTCTCCTTAATGAGTGCAAGGATAAAATACTTGCCACCTTACTCTTGAAGGGTGTCAAACTGCCACCTAAAATTGATCTATCAAAATATGTCAACATCACACCTCTTTCACCCCTGACATCACAAGATCCTCAAAATTCATAGAGTAATCTGGGGTAACCCATACATCCATGAGGGTCCACTATAGGAGGGTTGGTATCAACTTGGGTTTGGCAATGTCATCCTCTATCAAGTCATGCACCCTCCTCGAGTTCCAATTTCAGTTATGGGAGCACCTCAGTCGAACATTCCTCAAGGTCCCAATCCTAATGATCCCCTTGCCTATGGTATGCCACAAAACCTACCACACCTGCCATCCATGCCCATTCCGCAGAGCTCAACTCCCATACCATCTACACCACCCCTTCCACCTAACCAATTGGGTCAACCACTAGTGAATACTACGGGAAAAACTTTTTCTGCACTTCCTCCACCTCCTAGATCTACACCCACATCCAATTTAATGCAACCGCCTCAAGGTAATGTCCCATCCTTAAATCAGCCTCACGACAACCCGCAATAGGCAACACCATCCTGACCACCTCATCATCAAGTATCACAACCTCCATCTCAACCTTTACGGCATGCCACCATCCCCTCTCAACCTCCACATCAAGCAACACAGGATACTTTACAGCCTCAGTAGCAGTCTCCACAATGACTGCAAGGTGTTCTAGTACCGATCCTTCAACAAACGTAAATACCTACTCATTAGCCAACATCATCTTATTAGTTGCCTCCTCACCAACTGCAGGTCCCTCACCAACATCACATTCCATTTCAACCTCTTTATCAACAACCACCTCAACACACCCAAGTCCTGACACAAACACAAAGCAATCTTGCTACTCAATACCTCTACCATCCATCAAGCACATATACCACCTTTGCTACCCCATCCAATCCTAATCCTAATCCTGTTTATCAAAACCATCAACAATCCCAACCATAACCATCTTGCACAAATCCCACACAATCACAACCCAATCCATACTATCAACCATCCAATCCACAACAACCACCATATGCTACCCAACAACCAATTGTTGCTTACAACTATCAAGCCAATCCGTATTACACCTAGCAACAACCTCCATACCAATAGGGTGCTTCCACCTCTTCATATTACCAACAAAAACCACCCTACCAACAAGGAACTTCTACCTCTTATCACCAAATGCCCCCATCATACCACCAGGGTGCCTCTACTTCATACTATCAACCTTCATTGTCCTATCAACAATCATATGCCAATCTAAAATCTGCATATTACAATCAATATCAACAAGTCCCTTCATATCAGCCTCCACCATCATACGATCAAACCATCTCGACTCCATCCACACCATACCAGCCATATGCTCCTTATAACCAATCCAATCCAACCACTCCTCCCTCGTCATCTTTAGCTGTTAAAAAGGAGTGAGAAGAGATAAAAGCCACATTGAAATACTTGGAAATAGGGACATCTAAAAAATATTTCAAGTTTGAAGAGATCTATCCTTATTTGTTTGATCCCTCAATCTCACTTGTTCCTTTTCCAAATCATTTTGAAATGAAAATTTTTGACAAGTATAAAGGAACTAAAGACCCAAAGAACCACCTTCATGAATTCTACTCACATTGTCAAGAAGTCCTGCATAATGACAATTACCTCCTGTAGTTATTCCCTAGGAGCCTAATGGGGGTGGCTCTTGATTGGTTTATGGCTCTTCCAAAGGGATCCATCTCTTCCTTTGTGGATCTTTCAAAAAAAATTGTTACACACTTCTCCTTCAATTTGGAGAAAGACATTGATACCCTAGATCTTTTGAAAGAAAAACAACGTGAGGGAGAGACCTTTGCAAGCTACCTACAAAGGTGGTGCGATTTGGCTAGTTGGATGAAATCCCAGCTCAGTGAGAAGGAAATGGTCACTCTCTTCATGGAAAAATCTCATGTGGACATGGCACATAATCTCAATATTCATCGTGTCACAACTTTTGCAGAGGTCATAGAAAAAGGTCCTATCATTGATAAAGGGCTCATTACTAAGGGACAAATCAAAATTTATAATCCTAATAAAGATAAGTTGTCTGGGGATAAGTCTCGCTATTGGAACAAAAACAAGAACACTGTCAATGATGGTGTCACTGACACCAAGCATGTTCAAGTAACTAAAACCTCCCAAAGGTTGCAATATGTCCTTAATTAACCATCAGTTTCTAATGTTATATTAGTGCCACAAGGGACACCTTACCCTCCTCAACAATCCAATAAACAAAATCATGGAAACAATAAATGAACATTCACTCCATTGGGAGAATATTTAAGTGTCATCTTTAATAGACTCCTTCAAGAAAGCTATCCAGTCACATATCCTATGACCAAACCTTTTTATGAATTTAAACCAAAGCCTGCCTGGTACCAAGAAGATGAATATTGTGATTTTCACAAAATCAAAGGGAATTCCACAAACAAGTGTCAAGGACTAAAGACATACATTCAAGATCTTATAGATTGTGGTGATATCCAAGTGGATGCAAGCCAGGCCACATCGTCCAATGCTCAACTCCAGATATATCAAAATGCCTTCCTGAAACATAATCAGGGTGCTAGTAAGTCCAATGCTAACCCTGGGCCAAATAATAACAATAATCAGAATAACAACACAAATAATGTCAACTATAAGAATGTACCTTATAAATATGAAGGTATAGTTATGTGCATCAGTCAGGTAGAACCTCATGTGTCCATGATATGCATCAAAGGAAAAGATCCACACTGTGCTGTCACAACCCATTGCACCCACACCATTGTTCCTAGAGCCTCTATGTCTACCTAGCCAACTCCTATAAGCTCTCAGTATAATATTCTTGATCACCTTGAAAAAACTCCAACTCAAATATCTATCCTAGATCTGCTTAAGTCTTCTCCCGTTCATCAAGAAATCCTCACTAAAGCTTTGTAGGATACTCATGTCCCTAATGATATAGATCGTACCTAATTCCAAGCCTTGGTAGGACACTTGTCATCCACATATCAACTGCGCTTCATCCAAAATGGCATGCCTTACATTGATTCAAATTATAACCGTCCCCTTCACATTGAGGTCCTCGTAGCTTGACATAAAGTAAAAAAGGTCTTGGTAGATAATGGATCTACCCTTAATCTTTGTACATTGAAGTTCATAAAACAAGTAGGCTACACCCATGCTGACTTGAACAATCAGGTTATCACCATCAAAGCATATGAGAATGCAGAATGAGACTCTAAAGGAATTATTTTTCTTCCAATTCAGGTTGGCCCTATTGTACAATATACCACATGCCATGTCCTTGATCTGGACCTTCCATATTATCTCCTTCTTGGCCGCCAATGGATCCATGCCATGCAAGTTGTCCCATCTACCTACCATCAATGTCTAAAGTTCCCATTTAATGGGATGGAAGTAACTATACATGTTGATATGTAGCCATTTGAATATTGCTAAGCATTAGAAGCTTCCTTCCCTCACTCTCACTACTGTCTAGGAGTGGAAGTGGGGGCACCTCAGGAATCATCCTCCCATCCATCTTCCAACCCATCATCCACCACATCATCTATTCCTTCTTCCACATTTGACTCCACAATCACAAAGGTCATGGTGAGTATGAGATGTGCACAAATTTAAATGTGGAAACCATGCCACCATCACCTCATACTTATGGTTAGCCCTCTCAATCCACATTAAAAGGGGAAGAGAAGACAATTAATCTGAGTTCTAAGAATGCGGGGTCTAGCACTTTTTGATCTCCTACGATGCGACAAGATCAATCGAAAGATGATATCAGTCAATGGATTTACCGAGAAGAGGCTGAACCTATTCCCCCTCTTAAGGAATATTTCCACGAGACCTATCCTCATTCCTCTAAGCTAGTTGAAAAGTATAATTATCAAGGGGGAGGCATCGGTATAGAAGAACAAGGATGACGAAAACCTATTGATACTCCTGTGCAACCAAAAAATTTGGGATTAGGCTATGACATGAAACAAAAGGGTCCTACATCATCAACTAGTACTTCCAATAACGTTAGTGTGGATAATGGTCTCCTCGAAGACATACCCTAAGAAGAGTCCATCATACTTGCATACAATGACGTAGATCTCTCATCCATGTTCAACTGCCTATCCATCTTTTCCATCACCCTTTCCCTTTTCCATCCTGAACTTATTGACTAGGACTTACGAGGTAGTGCACCTAGCGATACCTTTCCATCAGTGGATACCTATGTGCATCTCATGGGATTGGGGGAGGATGAACACCCTAACCGCAAAAGTAAGAAGAAACAAAATAAAAAAGGTCATCTAGTGAAAACCTCTTTGAGGCACTTCTTGACTCAACAAAAGTCAAAATAAAGGGTCTATCCTACAGTGAAAACCTCGATGAGGTGCTCGAGGATGGGGATATTCATCTTCCCCTTGTAGGAACTCAATTGTCTAAAGGATATTCTATTCTAATCGAAGAAAATCAAGAAGTAAACCTGGGAACAAAGGAGGATCCTAAGATCACATATGTAGCCAAACCATTATCAGAGGAAGAAAATTCTATCATTTCCAACATGCTCAAAGAGGGAATCATCAATTTTGCATGGACTTACTTAGATATGCCAGGTCTAGATCCTACTTTGGTGGTGCACCATTTGGACGTTCATCTAGGTGCCAAACTTGTCAAACATAAACTAAGAAAGATGCATCCTTAGGTGGCTTTTCTTGTCAAGAAAGAGTTGGAGAAATTGTTAGAAGCTGGGTTCATAAGACCTATCAATTACTTTGACTGGATATCCAACATAGTGCCAGTTGCCAAATGAAATGGAAACATCAGAATTTGTACAGACTTTTAGGATCTCAATAAAGCTTGTCCTAAAGATGACTTCCCTCTTCCAAATATTGACATGTTGGTCAACCTAATAGTAGGACATGAGATGCTATTCATTATGGATGGTTTCTCTGGTTATAATCATATTAGGATTGCACCAAAAGATCAACATAAAATAGCCTTTACCACCCCTTGGGGAACCTTTTGCTACAATTTCATGCACTTTGGACTCAAAAACAAAAGGGAAAATTATCAGTGTGCCATGACTGTTATCTTCCATGACCTCATCCATATCATAATGGAAGATTATGTTGATGACTTGTTGGGGAATTCCAAAACAAGAGAAGAGCATCCCATGATCTTGAAGAAAATCTTTGAGCAGCTAGAGCATTACAAACTGCGTTTGAATCCAAAGAAGTGTGTGTTTGGACTTACGTCAGGGAAGCTATTAGGCTTCATAGTCTCCAGAAGGCGTATAGAGGTAGATCCAGCAAAGGGCAAAGCAATAATGGAAATGCCCCCGCCGTGTAATCTCAAGTACTGAAGAAGTCTTCAAGGAAAATTATAGTCCATCAAACGGTTCATAGCTCAACTAGATAACAAGTGTCAATCATTCACACATCTCCTGCATAAAGATACCACCTTTAAGTGTGATCTAGAATGTCAGCAAGGCTTTGAAAAAATTAAGGAGTACTTGGCTCATCCACCTATCTTGATGCCTCCTATCCCTAGTAAACCACTACTATTGTACATCTCAGCTACATCAGTTGCATTGGGGCATTATTAGCTCAACATGATGAGTCCTCTAAAGAGTGCACAATCTATTACATCAGTCAAAAATTGGTGGGCTATGAACTCAACTACTGTCCAATGGAAAAGGCTTGTCTGGCAGTAGTCTTCAGTTCGCAAAAAAATTGCCATTATATGCTCAGTCATCCTGTCAAGCTAATATAAAAAGTTGATCCACTCAAGTATTTGTTATCCAAAACTTATTTAACTGGCCTTATGGCCAAGTGGGTCATGCTAACGAGTTCAACATAGAGCATGTGGACCATAAGGCGATCAAGGGACAAGTTATAGAAGATCAGTTGGCAGATGCTCCCTTGGTGGATGCATATCCTTTGGTAGCTGAATTTCCTGATGAAGAAGTCTTCAGAGTAATAGAAGTAGATACATGGAAGCTCTATTTATATGGGTCATACACACATAATGGAGCTAGTGCTATTATCTTATTTGTCACTCCCCAAGGTGACTACATTCCAAAGTCATTCAAGTTAGCATTTCCATGCACAAACAATATAGAAGAATATGAAGATCTCATCACTGGTCTTAGAATCGTCATTCAATGGAACATCACCCATTTACGAGTCTTTGGAAATTCTTAATTGATTATGAAATAGCTCAATGATGAGTTTTAGACTAAGGATGACAAGTAGTTACCCTACAAATGCATGGTGGATGAATTTAAGAAATACTTCACCTTCATCTAGTTTGAACAGATCCCCAAAGTTTAGAATAAGGTAGTAGATGTGATGGCTACGATTGATTCCCTTATTGATATGCCTAAAGATCGAATGAATTGTGATTTTCTTGTTGAACAACTTTTAATCCCGACATATGATATCCCTAAGAGTGAGATGGTGTGTGACATCGTAGGTCTTGAATCACCCTGGTATCATGACATTTACATCTACCTCCGTGATAATATCCTACCACCTAACCTTACACAAAATCAACACAAGTCTTTCATCCAATGTACATCCTGATATACCATCATGGGAGATACTCTTTATCATTGTGGGTATGATGACACTCTTCTTAGGTATCTAAATGAATCAGAAGCCCACACTGTGTTAATTGAGGTACATAGTGGTGTTTGTGGTGCCCATTCTAATGACATGGCCTTAGCCAAAAGGATTCTTACAACTAGATATTATTGGCCTACAATGGAGCATGAATCTTGCAAGTTCATGAAGAAATTCCTCCCCTATCAACAAAATGTGAATTTGATACATACTCCCACCCAAGATTTGCAACCTATCATAGCACCATGGCCCTTTTCTCAGTGGGTTTTTGACTTGATCGACAAGATCTACCCTCCATCTTCTAATGATCACACTTTCATCATCACCACCATTGAATACTTCACCAAGTGGGTGGAAACAATTCCATTCTCTCAAATTACGAGTATTCTGATCTCCAAATTCATCCTTTTTCATATTCTTTGTAGATATGGAATCCCTTCCACCATCATTACTAACAATGGAAATCCCTTCAAAAACTAGTTCATGAAACACCTTTATGAAACTTATCACATCTAGCATCATTGGTCCATGCCCTATTACCCACAAGGTAATGGTTAGGCCGAGTCAACCAAAAAAATCCTTAAAAAGGTGGTCAATAATGTTGGTCGAGATTGGAACCTCCATCTCCATCCCACCCTTTGGGCTTACCGCACGTCCATCTGCACTCCCATTGGCACCACTCCATACTCCCTTGTTTATGGTACCGATGCCATCTTGCTAATCGAAGTCAAGATCCCCTCACTTTGCATATCTCTAAAGAACCTAATCAGTGATGAAGACACCCGGGTTGTGCTACTCAGTCAATTGGAACTCCTGGATAAAAAGTGTATCAGAGCCTACAATCATCCACAAGCATACCAACATCGTCTTAGGAGAAGCTACAACAAGAAAGTTTGTCCCCATCAGTTTAATGTTGGTGATCTAGTCCTCAAGGAGAATTAGTGTACTCAACAAGATTGAGACAAGAAAGGAAAGTTTGAGGCTAATTGGCTGGGTCCTTATGTTGTTTTATAAGAGTGAATTTTCACCCCTTATGCAAATTCCCCTTTTTTCCCTTGTCTACCTTAGAAAACCAAGTTCGGAGGCTTAATTACACCTAGCCCGCTACTTTCATTCTAGTTGATGTCTATTTTGAGTGTCGGTGGGGGAGTTTCTATCGAGGATGCCCGCACGGTGCACAAACATCTGCACAACGCGCTTACGTCCCTGGCAGATTCATATGGCTAAACCTATAGAGGTGTTACACTTCTCATTGGGAGTCAAGTTGTAGTGCCCTCTTTGGCCGACCAACTCGAATATGGCCATTTTCTTCATCTCCTCTTCAAATTCTCTCCTTCTACACATTTTCTAACTTCTACACAACTTCTTCACTTCATTCACAAGCTCAATTTCATACTCTTGCACTCACTCCAAGCATTTCAAGCACTCCATTGCAGCAACAACTTCACTCCATCACTTTGAGAGAGCAAGTTTGGGACAACACCATTGCAGTAGAGGCTCGAGTACTCTCATTTTCTCCCCCAAGCATCCTTGAGTGCTCTTGGTGGAGATGGTAAGCTTCCCTTTCCTCTCCTCTATCACTTGGTAGAGTAAGCACATTTACTATTTTGTAGTGTTTTAGTGCTCTTTAGTTCATTTACTTCTTTATCATACTTTTCTCCATTGTTGCAAACTTGGCTGTCTATGGAGGTGGAAACACCTAAACAAGGGTTTGACTTAGGACCCTATACAAGCACCCAACATTTTCCTCCTCTTTGTGTGTAGGTGAATGTGATTTCAAGGAGCTAGCTGGTGAATGAGTTTCTTGGTGAGATCCTTCTTGCCACCTTAACTCTTGCATTTTTTCTTTATCACATTAGAGAGTATTTTGTTTACTTAATCATGTTATTTTGGCCCTTTAGTAACAGTTAGCTAGGCCGTTAGCTTTTTTTCTTAGGTTTGACATTGTCTTTGTAGTTTTCTAGTTGTACGAACGACAACACACTTTAGAGACGCCAGTGCGCCGCGCTGTCATCTAAGGACCATGCTTTCATCCTCTGGTAGAGAGCTTCCTGAGGCATAGTGTTGAACCTAAAAACCAGATCGCCTAGCCCCATTTTGTATTTCATGTCTATATCTAGAGTGATTCAAGGATCTTATCATCCTCATCATTCTTGTCCTGCATATCCTAACACCCCCTTAAGCTGAGGTAAGTTAGGGAAGCCTTTCGCATCATGGCCCTCTGTGACCCGGGGCCCTACACGTGGTGGTCCCCCTCTCTTACGATTGTCATATTTAAATATGGTTCTGGAGCATATAGGCTTGCTACACCTGAAGGGAGCCCCTAGAGGAGCCTATCAACATCATACACCTAAAGAGGTTTTACACCTAATTCAACTGGTTTATCCTATCCTGAAAAATACAAAAAAATGTAAATTTTCTTTTTAAAAGAAAATAAAAAATCCAAAAATAGTAAAGAGAAATAATCCATCTTATGGTGAAAACCACCCTTGGTGGCACCTTGGATAAGTACATTTGGTGAAAACCTAACAACACGTGCCATTCATAGAGGGCTTACTCATTATCTACCTTGTGTCCTAGTTGCTTTATGCTTCCATCCATCCTATCCTCACATCTTATCCTGGCATCCTATTGATCTGGTCCTTTCATCCATGTCCGCTTATCCACTGCTTGGTATGTTTTGCTTGAGCATTGGACAATTTTCATCGACTATCCACAATCCTAAGCTTTTATCCCAATCTGAGCTTTTGTCATTTTTTCGCATCAACCATCAATCTCCCACCATTGCTTAGGGTCCTTCATCGTGTCAGTCCTCATAAGGTCTCATCCTGTCATGTCATTAGTAATGAATCCAACTACATACACCTTAATTTAAACTAAACGGACGATACCATCTACCCGAAAATATCCTTGTTAGTTTCTAGTATTTGAAGTAGTATGGTCTACAGACTAATTTGGATATCCCCCTGGGGTGTTTGTCCATCCTATCATCTTAGTCCCCCATCTTTTATCTATCTAGTTCCATCTTTTGTCGTCAGTCTTTTGTCAAACTACGTTGCCCTTGTTAGGTTGATCATTTGATCCACCCCAAGGGCTCTTGTCCATCCAGTCACCTTTCCACTTTTATCCATGGTATTTTATCGAACTACGAGGGCTCTACGCTATCATGTATGCAAGGCTAATCTTTGATCAGCCCCCGAGACCCTAAGTCTTTAGAGTGTTTCGGTCTTGTGTCTTATGTCTTGTGTCATGTTGTCGAGTATGTCCCTATCTATCTGGCGCTTAACAAATGGGATCCACTTCTATCACTATTGTTAATCAGATTGCACTTGAATGCTTTTAAATTCAGCAATCTCCTGAAACATGGGAACTATCTTTAGGCTATGGGTATTCCTATGGCAAAGATAGACCTCCAGATTCTAGGCTAGTTCCTATATGAATCAAATTAATAACTAGTAACTTGGCTAGAAAAGGGATAAAAGTATGTAAAAATGCATGTAAAACTATAAATTAATGGTGATGCACCTAATTGACAACGACTTGTAATTATGATTCACAATAACCCTTTCAGTACTTCAATTTGCACAACCTAATTTGATAATCTAATGACTTGAATGCTTCAAACAGAGGCTTTGACTTAACACAATCTTGAGGGAAAACTTGGTTTTCACAACTAAACTAGTTAATCAATACATGCACAGTGTTTAACAAGTGAATTTAAATTAAACTACATACATATATTTATGAAAGAGACAGAAAAATAAAAGGTTTCCAAACTGAAAAAACAATAATTCTTCGATCAAATCCTACACAATAACGATGCCTAAAATCTTGAAGGAATTTTTTTGAAAATGCTGGAAAATAAATGAATCTTCTGTTAAGTAACACAATTTGAACTTGTAAACTTGCTACTATATTAATCTGAATATGAAAGCTGAGTTACAAGATGATTCACTTTGCAGAATGCAAAGGCTGAAAAACAAGAACTAGAGGAAAAAAGATAAACTTTTTCCAATATATACAATGAGAATGCACTTCAAAGTGCATGAACATGAAACTGAAAGTCAATTTCAGTGAGAAAATGATAATTCCAAGGTGAAATCCGAGCATAAGCAAAAATCCCTAAAAATAAGGTTCAAACTCATGCAAAAATGAGTGAACTCAGTCTCGAACTTGCAGTCACCATGTGTATAACTGATCTGTAACTCAAACTGAACTGGAAATCTCTGAATGTGGGCCAAAACATGCAAAATCCTCCTTGCTTTAATCAACTCACCCATGATAAATTAAAGTCCATTCTTGTATCGTGCATGATTAATCTTCAAAACTAATCTCGGTTTGACTCAAAGTCACAAATATAACTCTAAGTCATACCTACTATCTTTAGTTCAATCTCTCTTGTTTATTTTGCATGATTTAAAAAAAGAGAGGATATTTTGATTTAAATATTAAAATAGCCACAAATGATTATTCTAATATTTTATGTATGATAGTTCTTCCTTTTGAGCAATATAAGTAAATATTAAGGTAATCATTTGTGGTTATTACCATTAATATTTAAATACATTTATGATTTTTCAATTCCATGCAAAACAAGTGGATTCACCATTGGTCTAAAATAGATGATAATGTAAAAGGAAAACTCACAGGCTCTTTTAATCAATAGGTTTATTGACTTAAAGTCAATACCATGGGCGAAATCATGCAATGATTTTATTTTGGAACAAAGTCAAAAAATAGAAGCCCATCACTATTCGGATTTAGGGTGAGCAAAAATCAAACCCTAATCATTTCCACTCCATTCTTCATTTCACACTTTTTATATTCCTGGAGAAGACTCTGCCACATCACTATGGTGAAAGCACTAGGGTTTTGAACTTTATCTGCACCCTTTCCTGTCAATTTTCTGGATAATTTCTTTGAAGAATCCTTGTTGGGAATGAATGGTAAGTGATTATCAGTGATAAATCTAAGATTGAACCTCATTTTGAAAGCTTTTTTCTAGGCTTTTAAGCCGTGACTGTAGCATATTTATGATATATTTTCCTCCTATATTTCCTCACTGCTTCTAGCCGCCATGGACAAGCTTATTTTGAAGCTTGGAACACAGATTTTGCACTGTTTTCTATTGATTTTTCAAGTCTGAAAGAAAATGGAGGAGGTATGATTCTATTTTTTCCATTTCTAGCTTTATATTTTCATTTATCTCCTCTGTATGGCACAACCTTATTGGTTTCTATCATCCATCCCATGAGATGGTATCCTTGAGATATTATGTGTACATTTTCATCACTATGATAGGTCGTGGCTATCTTTACCATAACTGAACTTATAACTATGGATTTTCTATTTTAAGCAAGAATCTAAAATTTTCACTGTAGCATAACAATGTATAATAGATTTAAATAGTCTATCTTCTTTCATGGTACTCTCTATGATTCACTGATTGCAATGCAAAGTAGAATATTGAATGTCATCCTCATGCACCTATAGCACACTTTGTGCACAACTTTCTGTTCTAAAATGTTGAGTTTATAGACTGTACCTTCACTTGTTATTATGCTTTGATAAACTTGTATTGCATCAACTCAAAGATAACATACTGCAAATTATTCAAGTTATTGCTCCTTAAGCTGAAAGCCTCTGAGATAGCTAGAAATCTGTTCTATTATTAACTGTTTACACCTTCTCCTCTATGCATTTAGTGATATGTTTCTTATGATGATGATGCTCCATTTCGATCTTTTGTGGACTATAGCTTTTGTGATCTGCTTTACTAATTGAAACAATGATCTGCTCTATTGAATTTCCACCATGATATGGCTTGAAAGCTACTACCTTAAGTTTTCTTTGAATTTCTTTCATGATAGCAGTCTTATTTCATAACTGTAATTGATATCAATATCCCCTTTTAACTGTCATTAACTTCATAACTGCAGTCAAAAGCAACTGTCGTATACTAGGTTAAAGTCATACAAGGTTTGACTAATCAATTTCACGTATAATTGTCCATTCATTGTTCATTTTTTCATGGTCATTATACAATTCTGAAAACTTCCAACTCCTTCCATTTGTAATTAGATTATGGATGCTCATTGTCCTTCATGACATGATTTTATACATTATGAAAGAAACAATTAGAAAAATGTTGTATTAAAACCATGATGAAGCTTCTGCTACATTGCATCTTGTTTGTGGAACAAAATGTTGTCATATTATACTTTTATTGACTGTGTAGCAGCATTATACATTCAAATTGATAGGATATTTCTACTCTTTCTCACTAGTTTTTTGGCCCTTAAGATGTACCATGACATACAACATGCCTTGTTTCTACAAACTTGATTCTGAAATGTATTTCTGTAGCTTCAAAAGCTGCTCTAGTTGATGTTATTTAATCCCGTCTCAAATCCTTACATTGTATCAATTATCAATGCATATGGTTTGATCTGCTTCTTAATGTTTATGAGCTAGGCTCAACCCTTGTGGGAGCCACATTTCACACCACTCATAAGCATATCTATTGGTTGAAATGACAATTATACTTGTACCTGCACACTAAACAAACGTATTAGAAAAATAAATGAAGCTGAAAGCTTCCATTGAACTTTGTGTTCCTTGACTATCAACCTTTAAATTTAATCATCTGATGAATGCAAACATGATGTAGATTATATTTCTGTTGGTAGTGTAGGCATAAGATTGCTCTTGATTTTTCATTGCTTAGAGACCATCTCTAATACCACATTTCATCATATCTATAGATGCCTTTGGAGCTTGGAGCTGGATCAATTTGAAAGCACAACAATTGAAGACTTCAAGTGTAACGATGATTCGTCATTCCAGGAAATGACGAATCACCTTCTATCTTATGTTTACATTATTTTCAGTTGTATGATATATACTTCCTTTTTGTATTCATCATTTGATTATAAATATCAAATTGGCTACTCCCACGGCTTGTTCGAGACTTCATTTTTTCAAATATGAATAAAACAACATTCTTTTATGCAAATTTATGAGTTCCTTTGTTATAGAGATTTGCATAATAACACTTGAAATTCATAAGTAATCAAATTTCTAGAATGTAATGAATACTTAAGCAAAAAAAATTGTACCTTTTAATGTAGAATGCAAATCAGCTCTACCTGTTTTGAGCTGTAGCTAAAAATAGGTAACAATCACGAGGTTCAATTAGTTTTGAGTATCCTGAGTCATGTCGATCACTTAGTTTAGTCTCCATCTTTGGTCTTAATAGGATGCATCCTTCCTACATCAGACTGCATCAATCCCATCCACCTTTTGATCCTGTGGCAAAGGACGTTTTGAAATTGATTGTTTTCTTTTGACGCTTTTGGTTTTTGTTTATCATTTGAGCTTCCTATCATACCTTATCGGGCTCTCCATGATCCATCATATCATGGTGCAATTTTCCTAGTAAACATAGGGGCATATCTTGATCTTTTTTTTTTGTCTTCTTGGTTGTCCTGCATAGTACCCACCAAGATCCCTATGGTCTTTTGTTACACTAGGGCATCCTTTGTGCTTGTGGTTATCCCAATGCTTGGCCCGACCAACGTCATGGTGACTTTGGGGTGTTGGAATTGCCTCCTTGTCTATTGTGTTCTTTCATGAATTAGACACTAATCTTCCTTGGTTCCTCATACCCTGGCGTATCGTGTCTTATGCTATAGCAAAAATTAATGCTCTCAAAATTGGAAAATTGCATTAGGACTGCATTTCATTTCTCATCCCGTTGCATTGCATTCCCCCCCATCCACCCTTTCCCCTCACCTATGATTGGTGATTTTAGTTGTGCAAACACTCCTCTTTCACCTTCTTTTTCCTCTCAAGATTCCTATGGGTTTTGATAGGTGTAGTATCACACCCATCATCCCTCATTTTGATATGATTATAGGGAAAGTACTCAGCAAGGAAGCATGATACGCCAATAAAGGAGGCCTATTAATGGATTCCATTACTATGCAAGTCCTTATTTACACTCATGCCCATGCTAATTTAATTCAGATATGCATGTTTGTAAGGAATTTAATCCCACCCATCATTCATGTAGGTTGCATTCATTATTACGTTGGTAGTGCCAAGGTCATCTTTGTTGTCAAATCCCTAGTCTATGACGTGCAAAATGAGCAAAGCAACTGAGATTGATACACAACTATAAGTAAAATCATGCTTGTCATAGAAACAAGTAAATTCAATCATTCATTAATCTTAATAGATGTCATATTAAACACAAAAGTACAATTTCACCCCAAACGATGTCAATGTCATCTCATCTTGCATCTTGCATTTGTCATTCTCATGTTCATTTTAATTTGTTTAGATTGATCTTATTTAGTTATTCTAAGCATCTTATGTTCATTCCATTATCATTTCATTGCATTATCTTTTTAGGTTGTTTAGAGTCATTATTCTAAACATGTTAGTCAATCTCATTAGAGACGTTGCATAAATTTCATTATATAACATCCATTTCATTCATCCATAACATTAGTACATATTCCTACATCACATTATTCATTTATTCCATCACATTGCATTTTCATAACATACATCAAACCATAATAATATGCCTGGAAAAATTTCCCACTAGAATTCAAAGCAAATTGATTATACAGTGTATAACACAAATATCCATCACATTTGTTGAATCAGTCACAAGGATTTCTAAACATATCCATTGTAGGTATAAGTTTTTTTCTCCACACATACATCACCACCTGCATCACAAATCATTAGTCTCATGATCATATCATATAACATCATAAATCATCCATCACATCCTACATCATAAACTGTTAGGCATAATGTATTTCATCCATGTCATCCACATAGGCATAAATATAAATAATCATAGATGCATACATGTATCATAATCATCATCATCATAGTCATCATCAGAATCCATAATCCATCACATAAATACACATGTGCATAAATAAACATCCATCACATAAGCACCACATAGTGTCAATAAGGTCCATCACATACCATCCAAATATCATAAACCATAATAAATTCCATCACAAAGACCATAATAAAGTCCATCATAAGAGCATAAATACATATCCATCATGTCCATCAATAATCATCAAATAAACTAAAGGTACAAAGCTCTGCTCAAATGTAGATGCTACGTCAATGAATAAAAGGATCTATATCTAATCTGCACTGTGGGATCTATGGCCCCTATCCCTATCTAATGCACATCCACCCTACACCTATCAAAACCTGTATCCTATCCTCTCCTCTATCCTCACTACCCTGAGCTGCCAACATATGACCTCTACAGGGATTCTGGCACTGGTCCTCTATGTGGGGGAGTCTCTCGGTAACTGCTATACCCTCATGTATGTGTCCCTCCTGAACATGATGGTGCTAACATTTGTGGTACTGCTCAAACATATGGAGGTACACAGTGTGATGGATCTAGAACCTCTTTGAAGTAATCCCCCATGTAGTAGTTGGACTCTCTCATGTACTCATCCCTCTCTACTGCCTGTGCCCTCGCCATGTCCCGCTTAGAATCTAGCTAGGTACCTCCTCTCCTAATCCAATGCATCCTATGCCATCCTCAGTTGGTCTATCTATTCCTGCATCTGTGACATCTCTTGCATTGTTGCATCCCTCTCATCCTACAAGGTCTATACCTGTGTCCCTACAACCTCTTCCCTCTCTAGGAGCCCCCCTGCGTCTGCCATAACGACCTTTGCACAGTCTGTCCTATCATGGAGCTCATCCCGCTCCCTCCTTAGCTTGTCCCTCTCCCTCATCATCTCCTCTATCCCCCTCTACATCTCAGATATCTACCTTTAGAGGTCATCTCTCTTTGCGTGAGCCTCTTGTACATTATGTGATGTCTCCTCTGCTAGGGTTGCATAGTCCCTATCCCCCTCTCTCTGCAGCCTATCCACCTCACCCTGCAATCTATCCTGATCCGCCTCTAACTCCCAGAGTCTATGCATTACTATCCTCAGTCGAGCTAGGGCCCCTATGAGTAGTACCACCGGATCCTCGGGTGGTGGAGTTACATATGGTACCATTGCCAGTGGATGTACCTCTATGGCATCCTCCTCCATCACCACCCCCTACCCTCTCACCTATTGGTCTCCTCTCACCTCCTCCACCTCAACCTCTCTATCTCTGCCCCTCCTTTTTTTTTGCCTCTCCTCCTGACTCTCCCCTATCCAACCAATCTCCTCTCATCCTCTAAGTCATATCCTAGTACCCCTATAATCAGGTGCACTATCATCATCTGCCCTGGCCTATGCTCTGTCCACTATGCAAAGTACCACATTGTCATCCCTACATCTACCACCCGTCCTTTCCTAGGATATGACTCTAGTTGTAAGTGCTCCCACATTTGCTTCCCAAATTATACCTATTGTCAAATAAGGTTTGCACCCTTGCTAAGCTATGAACTTCAACAACCTATTGACACATGGGAACACTTCGAGGTTGTGGGTGACCTGGGAATGAAGTGGACCTCCAGATTATGGGCTGGTTCCCCTTTAGATAACTTGAAACTACTAAAAAGATGATAAGGAAAAGAGTAAGAAGGATATGCTTAAAATTTAGAACCTATTACTAACAAGTGGTACACCAAAGGTAAAATTTTGACAAAACTGTTGGAACTCACAAAAAACTCAATAAAGTTAAACAATCTCACAACATAGAGATTTATGTCTACAAAAATGATTCTATGTAAGGTTTTGACTGTTCTAATGCTTAAACACAAGGAAAACAATGGTGTTTTCACAAATATAAATGCAATAGAAAGAGATCACTAACATAAACTTGCACTATGACATAATATTATTTGCATCCAACATTGAAGGAATCTGATAAAATAAAGGATAATACAGAACTTTATCATACAATCCACAACCAATACTAAAATAACAAAGAAAACAGGTGAAGGAAATTACTTTCTATTGAGAAAAAATGAGTATCTGTATTACAAAGGCCAATGAGTTACAAAGTGTGAACAATGCTCTCACAACAATCTCCAAAACAAGAACTAGAGAAAATAAGAGAGAAATGAAGGACTTATAGAAAAGTCATCCAAAATTCAAATTTAAATTTTGGCTCCAAGAAAATATGTGTTGTCCACCTTCTCCTCCAAACAAGGCATGAAACTGCCAACCAACTCCACCAAGAGTTATCAAAACTGGAACAACTTGGTGAGCTGTATGCAAATGGAAACCCCTCCAAAACAGGATCATAACTGAATGTAACAAAACATTTTTTGCCTCAAATCACTCCTTGACTCAAGTCAAGTCAAAAGGAACTCAAAACTGAAAGAGAACTCCTGATTTGGTGCTCCAAATTTCCTATTTTTACTTCGCATGTTGGCACAAATCTCTCAATCATTTCCATGATTTGAGCAAGTCTTCAAAAGGCTCTATTTGATTCACTTTGACTTAGAGAATAATGAAGGCACATTATCTTGCATTTGAAATATCATTTATTTTTAAAAGTGATTTATAATTATCACTTAGAAAATAAAGATTTACAATTGGAATAAATGCAAAAAACAAATAAAGTCCTTTCTTTATTTTACATATTATAGATAACTTTTATTTAAGTGGTTAATATTAATCACTTAAATAAAATTATTTAAGCTTGTAAATAAATGCAAAATAAAAGCTTTAATAAAGCCAAATAAGGCTTCATGTGACTTTACCTTTATAAAAATCAGAAGAATAAAAATGAAAAGCATAATGAAATGCCACGGCTCATCACATATGAATAAAGTTTAAAAAAAAATAAAACTAAGGAAAAAATGCCTAGACTCCATCGAATATTCTTAGGGTATCCATAACCCTAAAATGAATGATAGACATTCATTTTTTATTTCACTTTACTTGTTTGCTGGAAACTTTTGGAGAGGCGCCACCACCACGAAAGAAACCCTAGCCGCCTATGATGAAGCATTTTTATTGTGTTGAACACCATGAAAGAAGCTATGTCTAGAGGATTTGATGCTAATAAGTTTAGAATTTCTTGCAAATCTAGAGATTTCTTTCAGTTTTTTGAAATTTTTTTGAGAACTTATAGGCCGCCATATTTATTTATGATATTTTTATGTGAATATTATTGTATTCTGATTGTGATCTCTATTCTGGCCGCCATGAGCACCTCTGACTGAGCTTTTGGAGTCTAAGTTTCTGAAGTTTTTATGAAGATCTTGAAGAAACTACGCATGGTATGACTTTATTCACAAAAGAAATACACTTTCCCCTTCTTTATATGCATCTTACATGCTGATTCAAGCCCCATTATATAGAGAATGTTGAAATGTGTTTTGATTCTTTTGTATTTTCCTTTGTAAATAAAGTTTTTGTTGTGATAAGATCATTATAATATGAATGAGACTTCACGAGAAGCCAAGATTTTAAAACAAAAGCTATCTCAACAAACTGTTCCTCAATAAAATGCTGTTGTGTGAAGAAAAAATGTTTTCCAAAATATTTTAATGCCATTTCACAATGTGGGTAGAATTCAAAGACCCTACACATCATTCCCTACGTTGTTACTATTGTTCCTTTACAACTAGACCAATAGGGATTTATCTTCCATTTGTTGCTCTTTGTGACTACATTTTTATACTGGGATTTCTTCTATGAAATTCTTTTTCTATTGGTGGCCATCATGAATTGGCATTCTTTTCTGAAGATGGGTATTTGATTTTTTAACTGTAAAAGCTTGAGCTTTTATATTTTCCTCCATTTCAAAAAAAAAATCCATTCGTGGCTGTATATACATTGTAAGATGAAATAAACATTTTTCATGTATATTTATTTAGTTGTTTTGAAATCCTCCACCATATTTGATAGCATATGGAATCCTACCAGCACTTTTCTGTAATTGCACGTATTGAACTTAAGCGTCAGTAGCCATGAAACTTTCACGAACTCACATTTCTAATTCATGTTTAGACCTCTACGTTGTGACTATGTTTTATGAAGTCTATGCATTATGATCTTTCCTTTCACTTCCATAAAAACAACTAGCTCGACCTCTAAATATTAATGGGTATTTGATTTTCACATAGCCATAATTGACTATACAAACCCTCATTAATTTGTGACCTCAGTGTCTTCACTTTTGGAGATCCTTTTAAAATAGAAACCTTACTTTTTATGTGGATGGATTCCCATATTCAGCTGACAATTTTCATCAATCTACCTATTTGAAGAAGAGTAAAAACTCTCTTGATATTCTGAATCTTAACACAACATGAAAGTACATTGCATTTAATCTTGATATCAAAACTCCATTTATGATTCTATATTACCTCTTAACAGCTACAACAAATGATTAAATATTGACTGGTAAAAGATTCAACTCAGACAATGCATAGAAACATTTTGATTATGTATCTGATTCTTACTCTTTTCCTTATCATCTTTTTAGTATTTTCAAGTTATCTAAAGGGGAACCAACCCATAATCTGGAGGTCCACTTCATTCCCAGGTCACCCACAACCTCGAAGTGTTCCCATGTGTCAATAGGTTGTTGAATTTCATAGCTTAGCAAGGGTGCAAACCTTATTTGACAACAATACCATGATATGATCACCCCATAGGCTCTCTTAGCTAATCCAGAGAAATATTTAAGGCCCTATAGGGGTGTCCTACTAAACACCAAATTACCTCATGACCCTATCTGGCTTGTGGAGCTCAACAATAAGAGTGTCTCACCCAATCAAGTAGCACACTATGAAGAAGTAGTATCTGTGCCTCCTCTCATCCTCCCTCCATCCCAAAAACCATCACCTCTAATAGGGTCTCCATATAATCTGGTCCTCTCTCAAATCATCCAATCTCCTCCTCCATGCCTCTAGATCACTCATGTCTATGTAGTGTAGCCTCTAGTCATACCCTGTCCCATACCAGTATGCCATTGGTAGTGTCTCATCCTGCGTCCCTGCTATCAGAATCCCTGGTCTCACGATGCTCATGTGCTCCCAATCCCACACCTAAAGTAGTGTCACATGTGTGACACTAAGGGCTCTCTTGTAGCACATTACATGCATGTCCCAATATAGCTGAGCTAACATGCATGCTCCCCATGTAAAATCCCCCTCCCATTGCTCCATGATATGTCAGACAACCTCAATGACCTTGAGGCTATAGAATCATTCGCTCATGTCTGGCAGTAAAATCCCACTGATAAGGTTGCATAGGTATAATGGAAAATGCAATTTTATCTAATCCTGAGCGTAAAACTCCAAATCGCTCCTTCCTTTGGATGGGAAGGTTATCCCATCTGAAAATCTTACAAATCTTTCCAATCTCGTGTGGTTTGGTGTCCAGCTAACAAGTTCCTCACGATGGAGCATCCGTGGGATCATCCCGCATCCTCACAGTGCCATGGTCCATCTCCCCTACTTCGGAGATGGAGGTCAAGTCTTTGACTCCTCTCCATCAATACTTTTGGGAGCATAGGTGTGCTCTAAATGGGCTGGACACCCCAGCATGTCTATGTACTTCCTATGATAGCATTGCATGATCATGGGAAGTCATCCTCTAATCTCTAGCATCACGGAGTACTCTCATGGGTCTCAGGCATTATCAAGTTTACCATCACATAGTGTTCGTGAATCTTTTCCTAATTGTTTTCTTTTTTTCATTTTCCCCTTTCCCAGGGACTGGCGAAGAATTCTTACCCTGTGTGGGATGAATTCACCCACTATGTCCCCTTACAAAATTTATTTTATTTTTATGGAAAATTCTGCCCTTTTCCCTACTCTGATCACAGGTCAACTCTTCTCTTGGCATTTGCTATTCGATGAAGTGCTCTTTCCCATCGTTCCAATTGCACATTTGTGGCGAATTAGCACTTTCCTAGTCAAGTTCCAGTGGCCTTCTCTGTGGTGGTGCCTCTTTAATCGATAGGCATTCACACCACTTTCTGGGAAAACTTCGCCTTTTTTCCTTGAGGGAGTAATTGATGTGTCTTTTTCCCTTTAACAAGTGAATTTTCCCCCCCTTTGGGCGAAAATGCATTCACCTTTCTTTCAGCGCCCTCACCTCTACATCTAGCAAAATCACCTTTTCTTAGGGAGAGGTGATTTTGAAATTGCCCCTCCTTGACGCGTTCACCCCTATGCAACGTGTGTTCGCCTCTTTCCCCACCCACCTTTTTGGAT
>VDFB02191451.1:0-10970 GCA_007258455.2 Sequoia sempervirens
GAGATATAATTAGGGTATAAGGGTAGAGGGAAGAGAGATAGAATTAGGGTATATAGGGTATAGACAAAGAGAGAGAGAAAATAAATCTATTAAAAAACCAACTTTCTCATAACGCAAGCGCATTTTGAAGAAGTAGAGATATGGCCATTTTAGGAAGAAATAATGTGCTCGCATTATAATGCGAGTGCATTTTGTGTTGCACTAAAAATGGTAAAAAAATCAATATACCTATGATATCAAGGCCCACATTCTACATATTCTCTTGGTTTTGCACGTGCTCTGAAAAAAAGTAGCTTTTTGATGATGTTGTGAAGTGTGCATGCATGTTTTTCACATTCCACCACATTTTTTAATATCTTTATACCACCTTTGCATGAAATAGCATATTTTTCACATTGAAAGACATATAATATCAATTCAGGTTTTAATTCTATTGAAAACTACTATACAATTGAAGTTTGGAGGGGAACAAGCTTTTGAAAAATTCAAATTGTTGAGGAGTTTGAAGAAAGAAGAAGCTAAGGCTACATAATTGGGTTGAAATCCTCCATTTGAAACTCTATTTTTTTAGGTATGTGAAGTCTTTACACATTTTCTTTCATTCTATTATGGCTTGCTTTCATTTTTGTTATTTTGCATATTCCATGTTGATCATTGTTTGTTTGTCATTATAACCTTAGGTTGTCAATGCACATTTTAAATTACAAAATTCTATACACTTTCCAATTACATTTTTAAACCACATATCTTTGAGGCATTTTGTTATTTAACAATTGAATTACATTGTGTATGCTTCCACATTTTGTATGCACATATATATGACATACGTTTTAAGGAAGTAAAATAAAACATCATTTCTCAATCCTTTATTATGGATGTGCATACCACTCTCTGAAGCTTTCATTGAGGTATTTTTCCAAATAATTATACCAAGCAGCTCATTGCCTTGTCTATGCTACCAAATTCTCCATACATGTCTCTAAAAATTTGGAATATACTCCTCCCATATTGATAGATCTTAGAAACTATTTTGGTTTTCATCTCTATTTCTAAATTTAACTCATCACTAAACCTACCTCGTCACTTTTATTTTTGATATATTTTAAATTTTCCCTTGATTAGTCTACCTACAAGGGATTCTAACCCTTCTCTCCATTGTTAGAAGACTCTTTATTGAAGGCTAAGTTAGCAACATGGGGAAAGGTACAACCTATCCTACAATCATGGCTCAAAATGGAAGCATGGAAAAAGAATTTGAATTGTGATGCAACCAGGGGAGGTCCTGCAACACAACTGAACACAAAAAATCAACCAACAACAACAATTCACAGTCACAATTCTCAAAACTCTTCACTTTTCACCAAATCAGCACTCTTCCTTGTACCATTGCCAACTCATTCAATTGGGTATTTCTTCTCGATGAGATTCTTTTAGACCAATACTTGAACCATTTCAAGGACCCTTTTAGGGCATACAATCACATGCCAACAAACCACTATTGGTTACTTTGTAACAACTTTCTCAAATAAGACTTTCTACGCTAAGTAGGCCTCAAATTAGGACACTTTAGCAAAGAAACTTATCTTGAAACTTGACAAAAACCTCCAAACACATGTGTGAAGAAATTTTTATGTATTCAAACCAAAGAATTCACAATTAGTTCTCATAAATTCATCCACAAAGATGCCAAAACCGAAAACCCTCTTTTTAAGCCAAATAACCTAGGGCTTATTGGAAAACACACTTCCCAACCTTATTAAAACATGACACAACCTCAAACAAGTCTAAAATAGCCTGCACAAACTCAATTCAACAAGAAACAATGCTTCCCTAACACAATACTCACTTTAGCATGTCAAAACCTCTCAAATTCACATGGAAAACACCAAATTTCACTCTAGGGCTTCATGCCCAACTCAACTCTTGACCTCCCCTATACTTACTCAACATTCCCACACATTTTTTAGTGATTTTTCAGACCCATTCCTTGAGTTAGAGTAGCCACAATGAGAGGAATGGGTCAATACACCATTGTAAATTACTTTCAAACCTTAAAATTGTGTGTTTAGGTCGGTCTCATAAATGGTTGAGATGGTAGGGGCAGCGTATGCCTCATAGAAATTGGGTTTCATGTGATGTACATCACTGTGACACCCCATTTCTATGAGGCATATGTTTCCCCTACCTTCTCAACCCTGCCGCATTGGCAAGCTAGTGAGTGAGCTAGCTTGCCAATAGGATAGGGTTGAGAAGGTAGGGATAGTGTGATAGCAACCTAGGTAGTGAAGACCCCAACCAACTCAAAATGATCAGACTGAAACAACAAACCATCCCCTTAAACACTATACACTCAGCTTATCCCAAACACACATGCCTAAAGGTTTGTAGCCCTCCAACACTACTTTTTCTCAATATCTTTTACAGAAGGTCATACAAAGACCTAAAAAACATCATCTGAGACACACTTCAACTCCTAACACAACATACCAAAAGGTTTCAAGAGGTTTCTTTGCAACAATATTGAAAACCAATAGGCTGCCCTACCTTCTAGGCCACCAAATAGCCCTCTTTTATAAAGGAGGTACCTTTAAAACACTTTGTTTTCACCAAATCTCAACTTGTGCTATAGAAAAAAAAGGAACTTTTGCTTTACATGGGAATAATTCATGATAATTGGACTTAATGAGGCCTTGATTAAAGTGTTGTGAGGCATTTCATGCATCCACACTAGGTCTTGGACCCTTGCAAATCAAATAACATGCTTTTAATGACATCTTGTAAAGGTGTTGTAAAGTCTTGTAAAGGAATTTCACACTTTTCTAAACTTAATTAACCTATTTCTCCCTAATTCAACATCATAAAATGTGTTTAATAACATTATCACATCAATTTAGAAGATTCTTAATGTAAACTTAATGATAAGCTAGTGATATAATGTGTCTTACACATTCACATTGGTTTTTGTGCCCTTCTAGGCTATGTGGACCAAATTTTAGTGTTGTAAAGTGTATTTAATCACACTTTCACATTTATTTATGTGTCTCAAGCCCTATTTAACATTTAAGTCATCATTAATAGGTCCCTATGACCCCATATTGTGCATCCTGAGGCATAATTTGATCAAATAACTGACATAGTCATCATATAAGCCTAATTTTCTTACTTCTTGGTATTCCAGCTAGCAAAAATGACCCCTGTGGGATCCATTTTCCATTAGTGGAAAATTAGTCCCATCTAGGTGGGACCCATTTGCCATTAGTGGCAAATGACTCCCATTTTGAGTCATTTTTGGGGTTTGAGCGGGAAAAATTAGGTTTTAAGTTTAATTTTTCTTCATGTCAACTTGTGATGAGGTATCATTGAGTACTAAGGTAAATAAGTTTTTTATCCTCATTTTACATCTAACAACTCATTATTACATCTCTCATCAATGTTTTATCATCTATCTTTCATCTCAAGTCAAACAACTTAAGGTTTCTTCATTAGAAGTCATCAAGTTAGCTTCCTGAAGCATTCAAGGGATAAATCTTCATGTTATTTTGCATGTAATTTCAAGATAAAATAATCATGACAAGGTCATCATCTCCATTTTTGAATGTTTCATTACTTTATTTCATCACTTTGGTTTGATTACCTAAATGGGGTTTGACC
The DNA here is from genome assembly GCA_007258455.2 of Sequoia sempervirens. NCBI lineage: Eukaryota > Viridiplantae > Streptophyta > Pinopsida > Cupressales > Cupressaceae > Sequoia > Sequoia sempervirens. The sequence continues at coordinate 3,652 of VDFB02191451.1, forward strand.
AAGGCAAACCCCCATGCCCTAACATTCAACACATCTCTTTTGTGTCTTGTTTGTTTGCATATTTAGGACTCTTGGAGGCTTAGGAATAATTTAATATTACATTTCAAAGTCACTCAAGTCATCCCTTCACCATTCAAGTCAAAAATATCAAGAAAAATTCACTTATAAGCCCAAATTTTGCAATTTCAAATCTGGACACCTGGAGATGCAGATTGAGCAATCTGAAAGCTACAGATTCCATTTTTGAGTTTTCAAAAAGTTCAAAGTGGACTAATTCACCCTTAGTGGAAAATTAGTTCCACTATACATGTTTTCTAAATATTTTTGTAGATTCAGACACCCATTTGGCTAAACGGACTCTGGTACAGTCACCCAGAACTAGGATTGATTTGCCTAGAGAGGCGAATGAGTCCCACCAGGCCTAAATTTCAATATCAATAGCCTTCTAGATGTATTTTCTAGAATTCATAAAGATCCCAGGTGCACACTTCCAATTTATTCATTTCTATTAAGTTTTGCATTCATTTCTAGTTTATTTTTGCATATCACAATGTGTTTTCAAACATAGCTTAAATTGCACTTTTGCATTCATTTTAGTTCATCTTAATCAATAAATTGCATTTACTTAAGTTCATTTACATCATATCATATTGCACACATCCTAATTTGAGTGTTACATAAGCATTTTGGACCTAAATCTCTCTCATTTTAGGTGAAAAACCCTAGAAGTGCTAGAGCAAGCATTTAAGTTCCCAAAAATCTATGTTTCACAAATAACAATCACTAATTGTGTTACAAAAAAATAAATTAAACCAATATTTCTTAGATCCTTGACCTCTAAAATTTTGTACCACCAAACCTTCAACTTTCATGCAAATAACCTAGGGTTTATTGAAAGTCTTGACAATCGGGCTTACCAGACCTCACCAATACCAACAACACTTCAAAAATTCCTTGCACAAACTCAAACAACCATTACATGGAAGGTTCCTTCAACATTTCATCAAAAACCTTCTTTAACACCCCATTTACACAAGGAAAACAATGTAATTCATCCTATCTTGTAATCATGGCATGCCCCTACACCACCTTTGTCTATGCTAGAAATAGTCTTGTACAAGATGATTGTAAGTATTTTTTATGAAGCCTTGAATAACATATATTTCATTTATTTGAATGGATAAATATTTTAGGAACTAATATTCATCTCATTACCATGCTACAGGTAAAATTATCCGCCATGCTGAAGAAATGAAGAAGGAATAAGCTAACAAACAAAGAGTATGAAACCTTCAAAGAAAAGGAGAGAGAAATGTTGAGGGCATATCATGAAAATAAGAAATTGGGTACTATTGACGAAAACAAGCCAACTAAAGAGGAAACCCAACCATCAAAAATAGAACAGGATTTGGCAATAGAAAGGGCACGAATGTGAAAGCATTGTGGTAAGACAGGTTCAGATACTGTAGGTGGAGCCACACCCTCTACAGAAAGTGAATACGAAGGGACACCATTAAGCACAAGTGAATATAGAGGGACACCAGCTACCGCAAGTGAATATGGAGGGACACCATCTATTGCAAGTGAATATGGTTGGACACCATCCAGCACATCTCAAGTTGAGAGTACATCATCACTCGGATTTGATGAAAAAGGTATGCCATCATCCCCACGAGAACCTCAAGGTATGTCTTCTACTCCACCCTCGATCAAAGGTACGCAATCTAGCCCACCTCAATTAAATATTGATGAAATTCCTAATGTTGAGATGTATGTACCTAGGAGAACACCACCTAGAATTTTGCGCAAAAATCCAAAGTATTTGATTAATATTGATGAGGATATTTTGCAGCACATGGAAGGTAAGATTCCAGCACGCACTTGTAGAATTAATATATGTTGATAAGATTTGGAAATTCTACTTTTAAATTATAAATGAGACCGCAAGATGTCAACTATTTGTTGAAATGATGCGAGGTATAAAGTATAGAGACATCATGAAGACTCTTGGGTTTAGAACATTGAATGCATCAAGTGAAAACACTATTGTGAAGAATCTAATGGATGCATATGAGAGTGTGGGTAAGACCTCACACTCAAAGGATATTAATGTCACATGACATGTCATTACATCAACTTTGGTAAGAAGTCAAACAAAGAGAGCTCGTCTCATTAGAAAGACAAGTGAACAAATGAGAATTAGTAGAAAAAATTTATCAAAATTTGTTCAAAGGCAGCAAAGAATTGAGGGCACCAATTCAAATGAATTATGGGCATTCTCAGGGAGACTGCCACAAAAAGATAAAAAAAAATTGTTGAAGCATTGAGAACACTAATTGAAGAGTATTGGAAGAATAACACAAGGCCATCTCTAAATCAAAGGGATGTGGTATGAAGGAGAATCGGTAGTCAGAACCATGAGCCACATCCAAAGCATTTTTTGGATATGACTCAAACCCAATTTTTTCGTTAATTTCAAATGGATTATCCTCAAATTAGTATTTTTCAAAGATTTTTTGAAATGCTTAAACCTTTTTATGTCAAGATAAATCACACACGCACTACTTGTTGTTGTAGACTACATATTGAATTCTCTAACCATTATGATGTTTATCGTTCTAGATGTTGTGATTTGCATACTAATGATGTCTTGCAAAAGTGTGTGCAAAGCTTGGTGAGGTAATTTCAAGTTATTAATTTGAAGTTAACCTTATCATAAGTAGCTATGATGTATAAATTATAAGAGCATCTCAAATTTCAACTTAGTCCATTCATGAGAGGTGTTTTGTGCAATAGGTATCTTGGAACTCCCAGTGAAGATGTATGACCAGGAGTGACTAAATTGAGAGACTATCGAATGCCTATCTATAAGTGCCTTCCATCTATTTTCATTTCATTTTCATTTTGGATGCTCTTTATTTTTCTCTTTTACTTTGTGTATGTGTAAGTAAACTACTAAAAATTGATTGGTCTCTCGTTGCAGAAAATGTTGATTTATGAGCCATCAAAGAGAATCTCAGCCAAAAAAACAATGCAACATCCTTATTTTGATGATCTTGAAAAATCTCAATTCTAATTTGAATCCATTATAAAAGAGTGTGTGAATATTAGTGAGGGAATCTCAAGTTACTCAATTGAAGTTAACCTCATAATGAGCGCCTATGATGTAGACATTTAAAGAGAATCTTGAATGTATGAGTGACATTGTAAAAGATCTGTGAAAACAAAGTACCTAAGGCATTGTAATGAGATTTACTTGTAATGAGATTTACTCAAATATTGTAATTTTTTAGTTCATGTTTGGTGCAGGAGCACCTTGTTCTCTAAATTCCTTCAATAGGAAAATTTGCAAAATTTGAATTTTGAAATGTAAACAATGTGAAAAAGGTCATGTGAAGGTCATATGTAATGTATTCAAAGTCTCAAAGAGGTCATTAAGTGATTAGAGAAGTGATATTGCACAAAAGATGTCATTTGGTGTAAAAATGCAAAACATGCATTAGTTGCACAATTGCAAAATTAGTAAATAAAGGATGATGTTTTCTATATCTACAACACTTTTTCCTTTTCCTTTATCATAACTAATTTGTAACCCTCAAAACAGGGTTTTAAGAGTCCATTAAGTGATAAGATTGTCATTCCATCGATGTAGGGTTAAGTAGGTCGATTGAATGGATTGCAATTGGGTGTTTTTCAATTTTCCTATGTAAGCAAGGGGTGTCAATCTTCACAAAACCTCAAATGAATGAGTTTCAAACAAAGTTTCAACCAATAATTCTCTATCTCTTCAATTTTAACCCTTCACTTTTCCTTTTCTAGTAGGTCAACAGACCCTAGTTTTAGACCTTTTTCTCACAAACTTCTCTAATGAATTCACAAACAAATGACTGATTTAGATATCCATTATTGAGTTACATCACATACTTCAAAATCAATAGTGACTGTCTTGGAACATGTGCATCAAAAATGACCTGTGTTGTCCTCATGAGGCTAACTAGGCCTCATTTACAAAGGAACATACCTTTAAACATTCATTACCCCCTTGAACTTGTTGGTGCAACAATTTTTTTGTATCCAAACCCTCAAATCTATAGTTTTTCTTAGGAGAAACTCACTCCACCATGCCAAACCACAAAACCCTTATTTTATGCTAGTATGAGGAGGGTTTATTGAAAGGAATGGTTACACACCTTACCAGAACATTCCACTACCTCATACCTTCCTAAAATCACCTACACAAACTCAAAAGATAATCATCCAACCTCTACATGCAATATTTTATCAAACCCTAGGGTGAAACCTCATTTTTCATGCCCTTTTCCATCAAAATCTATAGAGACAGCAACACACACCTCATAAAACTTATTCCCTTTCACCAAATAAGAACCCTAACATAAAAATGGGTTTCTAAATATGTATTAGGTATGTGGAAACACAAAGAGATTGAAAAAGATAACACAATCACCTTGTACGGAACCATACAGTTCAAGGAAACATCATATTTCTAGTAAAAATATAGAAAAATGCAAGGAAACAATGAATCTTATTGATCTTCTAAGCACATGGTACATTTACGCTAGGAATGGTACATTTACACTAGGCATGGTCCTCTTTCACACCCAAACATACAGAATCACTTCGAGCTACGTGCAACCGACTCAATCCCTTAAGGGTCCAAAGTGCAAAAGGGCAGAAATCTTTAACGGGGTATTACTCAGAAACCATGGCGCTTAAAAAATATCTGTCTGAGCTTATGAGATAAATTTTGGCCCCTCTACAATAACCTCTCTCATTTTTTCTTATCTTGGAGTGGTTTTCACATGGTGTCCAATTTTCACTTGATGGAAAAAGTGTCAAATGCAAACAGTGCAAAGTTGCAAAGTGGTGCAACTTTTGTTATGCAACTCGTGTGACAAAAAAAACTATTCCAATGCATCCAAATAGGTACGTTTACACTAGGAATGGTCCTCTTTCGCACCCAAACACACAGAATCGCTCTGAGCTACGCTTAACCGGATTGATCCCTTAAGAGTCCAAAGTGCAAAATGGCTGCAAACTTCAGCATGTTGTTACTCGGCTGCTGAGATGCTTAGAAACTTCTCATCTAATCCTATGGGATCATGTTGGGCCCCTCTACAAAAACCTCTCTCATTTTTTTCTATCTCGAAGTGGTTTTCCCGTGGTGGCAGATTTTCACTTGGGGAAAAAGTTGTCAAACGCAAGTAGTTGAAAGTTGCAATGTAGTGCAACTTTTGTTCTGCAACTCGTGTGACCAAAAGGACTGTTCCAACATGTCTAAATAGGTATTTTTACGCTATGCATGGTCCTCTTTCACACCCAAACACGTGGAATCGCTCTAACCTATGTTCAACTGAATCGATCCCTTAAGAGTCCAAAGTGTAAATGGTGTAAACTTCAGAATGTTGTTACTCAGATACCATGATGCTTAGAAACTTTTCGTTTAATCCTATGGGATCACATTGGGCCCCTCTACAAAACCCTCTCATTTTTTGCTATCTTGGAGTGGTTTTCCCGTGGTGGGGCATTTTCATTTGATGGAAAAAGTGTTAAATACAAGTAGTGCAAAGTTGCAAAGTGGTGCAACTTTCATTCTACAACTCGTGTGACCAAACGGACTGTTCCAATGCATCTGAATAGGTATGTTTATGCTATGCATGGTCCTCTTTTGCACCCAAACACGCGGAATCATTCTGAGCTACGTTCAATTGGGTTGATCCCTTAAGAATCCAAAGTGCAAAATGGTTGCAAACTTCAGCATATTACTACTCGGATACCGTGACACTTTTAAACTTCGCATCTGATCCTATAGGATTGCATTAGGCCCCTCTACAAAAACCTCTGTCATTTTTCACTCTCTCAGAGTGGTTTTCCCATGGTGGCGGATTTTCACTTGATGGAAAAAGTGTCAAATGCAAGTAATGCAAAGTTGCAAAGTGGTGAAAATTTCGTTCTACAACTCGTGTGACCAAAAAAATTATTCCAACACATCTGAATAGGTATGTTTATGCTATTAATGGTCCTCTTTCACACCCAAACACACAGTTGCTTTGAGCTACGTTCAACTGAATCGATCCCTTAAGAGTCCAAAGTGCAAAATGGTTGCAAACTTCAGCATGTTGTTACTCGGATACCATGATGCTTAGAAATTTCTCATATGATCCTATAGGATCATGTTGGGCCCCTCTACAAAAACCTCTCTCAGTTTTTGTTATCTTGGAGTGGTTTTCTTGTGGTGGTGGATTTTCACTTGATGGAAAAAGTGTTAAATACAAGCAATGCAAAGTTGCAAAGTGGTGCAACTTTTGTTTTGCAATTCGTGTGACCAAAAAAACTACTCCAACATGTCCTAATAGGTAGTTTTATGCTAGGCATGGTCCTCTTTCACACCCAAACATGCAAAATTGCTATGAGCTACATTCAACCAGCTTGATACCTTATGATGACATGCAAAACAATCGAAAAGAGAAACATACACACAGCAATTGAGAAGTTTGAGTATTCCACAAGAAAAATGTATGATCATTGGTACAGAGCACCTTGTTCCTCCATTTGATGAAGAAGGTCTAGTTCAGTGGTTTTAGTCATTATAATGTCAAATAAGGCCATGATAGGCCATTTTGTAATCTTTCTTTTAGTTTTGAGTTAGTGTGGGTTCATTTGAGTCAATTATGTAAATACGATAGGGAGTATGAATAAGAAAATAGCATTGGTAAAGGCATTGGAAGAGATTAATAATGTTTCCCCTATTCAAAATTCAGAATTTAGGCCTTAAAAGCAAGGCTAGATGAGGTGAAAAGAATAAATTGTTTGAGAATAAGTTAGTATAGGTTGGAAATAGGGTGAGGTTGTGGAGTTTGATGTATTCAAATGGTCTACAAGGACAAGGGAGGTCAAAAGTATGTTATGGAATGATGCTACTTGGGAAAAGAGGGGTTTTGAATGAAAAAAAGAGGTTTGAGGGAGTAAAAGTGGGTAAAGTCAAGGGGCAGCATAATTTGGAGGCGAATTTAAGTGTGTACAAGCAAAATGAAGAGTGTTGGAAGAGGTTTTGAGGTTGTATGATGTCTGGATATGGGGTTTTCAATAAACACTAGTGAAATTTGAGAAAAGTGAAGGTTTAGAGGATAGTGGGGTTAGAGGGCCAATCACGCCCTAAAAATTATGGATTTTGTGAATTTGCAGACTGGTAAATGTTTCCCAATGGTGTTTTGCAATTGGAATAGTGATTGAGAGGGTGTTTCTTTGTTAAATAGACCTATTTAGGGGTCTAGGACAACGTTGAGTCCATTTATTATTTT
>VDFB02191452.1:0-10466 GCA_007258455.2 Sequoia sempervirens
GATCTGCTGTTGATACGGAGTTAACTTTGTCTTTTGTGTACATATACATAATGGAGTGCCTTCAAAATCCTTACAATGAAGGGTTGTTGCCAATACATGGTCAATGTGAGAATTGTATATCATGTGTGGAGGCATGGATGGAGTGTGATTAGGTATAGGAGATGGATTGGTTGATAGTTTGGAACCTTTGACTCTCCAAACTTGGGAAGATGAGCAATTATGGGTGGATACGAAAGTGTCCATGGAATTAGGACCAACTACTTGATACACTTTGTACGTCACTTGAAAAGCCTTCTTTTTCTTTTGTGGACATCCCTTGATGGATACTTTTTCCCTCTTTCATTTTCCCATAGTTTCTTTGACTGATGGAGTTTGATAGGGATGATATTTCTTTGTATTCTTCGATATCCATGTGTATTTGATTTGTCCATTATGATTCTCAACTTCTTTTTCTTTCATAACATTTTTTGTACTTTGATTCAAATCTTTCTTTCGAAGTTGATCCCAATTCATCGATCGGGTGATCGGTGGAAGAAGATTCATGATGTGACTAGTTTTAGTATTGGCATCGATTTCATCATAAGAATTCTTTGTGCTCCCTATGTTGACGTTTGCTTCAGATGAAGTTGCCCCCAATATGGTGGTAGTAGTACTTTCATGCTTTGATTCTGCTTGTTCCGAGAGCTCTTGTTTAGAATGCATTCTCTAATAAATGACCATTGTAGATGATGTTGTGATTTTCTACTCGACTTTATAATATCTGTTTTGGCTAACCTAGCCAGGTGGATACTTCTAGATATATTTATTCATGATGTCCTTCATTTTCAATTTTTTAGATATATCTATACGATGATGTTGACAACTGAGTATGATTGTAATAATGAATAACCTGCTCTTTCTGTGTAATAATATCAGGAGTAAAGGAATCTTATTCTGAGTGAAGATCATCTATGTTTCCCTCCAAAGAAAGCATCTAATGGGTAAATGGAGGATTATGTGCTATATGGATATGATCAACATTTGCGACATCTTGTATAGATAGGAGAGTGTCCATTAGATCATTGTAGTATCTTGGAGATATGAATTCTTGATCTTGAATAATTTCATAATTACTTTTGACATGCTTTGGATCACGTTCTTGACATGGGTTAGTTTCAAAGGATGGATTGCTCGCAAAGGGTTCTTGGATATCTTCATTAGGCATAGGAGGCTCAATATTATCTTTTTTGATCACGTTGAGTGGACTTAGGTCAAATCACTAAGTTGAGGATTTATTTAGTATAGCTATGAAATGTAGCTAAGGGATGAGTGGTCTTTGAGATAAACAACACCAACCAATTTTTTTAATTTTTTTTTTTTTTAAAAGAAAAAAACTAAAGTAACACTAACTAATGCAACTCAACCAATTAATATGAATGACATCATTACATAACATGATATTATAATCACATTATAACTTAAAAGTAATATTGAACATAACCCATTTGCACACCTATCCACCATGGTCCCTTAATGTCGCTACTAAGATACACCTACACTAATTAAGTCTAAAACATATTTGATACACTATGACCATATTTTATTAACACTTGAATATAAATTAATCTCATACATCAAATTATATATGTTAACATATCGAAATTATTTTCAACCACATCTAACACTATGCCAATACAAATCTATTCTTAATCAATGTTATAAAATAAGTACATAAAGATATATTATATCTACTACTTAATTAAACTCATGCAGTATAAATACAATATTTCTATATTAAACCTCTCTATTACATACTAAACAATAGTATAAATGTGTATAAACAAGATTGTATCAATTCACTTACTTTTCCTATACAAGAATGCTACCATGAACACGTTTCATTAATCTAAGCGGTATATATGTATAAGATACATTAAACATAATTTTTTTTATGAAAATATCACCTGGACATAAATTTAACTATAGAATGAAGCGAAAAGAAAGACTCTCCATGTTGTGCACGAATTGCACCACCTAAATCCCAATGGATGGTTCAGAAATACCACCCTACCACATGGAACCCTGAAGCCCACTCCCTCTGTGCTAGGAGACAACACTAGGCCCTACAAACAAGCAAACAATAGAATAGAAATAACAAATGGCTAACACTAAACATCCCAAGAAAACTACCAAAATAAGAATCAACCGAAAATTACAATAACTTCACAAATGCTTCTAGGTACTTCTATAGACCCCAAACACATAACACAAATGGATAGAAAACTAAAAAACTTATCATTAAACCACAACACTATAATAAAGTATATTATATCAATCTCACAATATTATAACATAATAACACACTGTAGTTCAGTAATTCACAATCAAGACCAACAATGCACATCCCTGACATAATTGATCGTACAAATATAGAAGCTTCAATGCAAGATCTTACAAATATGAAGGGATTTATAACATGAAAATAGTAAACACAATTAAATAAAAATAGTACAAAACAATACAGATCAAAGAATATAGTTATACCCTCAAATACAACTTTTAAAACTAAACTAATTCTCACTTGACAACAGTCAAATCTGTTAATAATAAAATAGGCATAAAATAGTCATATGAACTCGAAATCAAAATATGTAAAATACCCATGTCAGATTTAGACGTCGACTACTCAGCAGCGCAAAAGAAAATTGACTAAAAATGAATAATAATTTCATAAAATGCAAAACAACAGAGAGATTCTATAAAACCCTCTTTTCGGCAATAATTGATTACAGTCAAATGACAAAATAAGTAACTTAATAACCATATTTTATCCAAAATAAAATATAAAAAAAGAATATTAAAATTAATTTAAGCTATTTCAAACCCCTATAAATTTAAAATCTCAATCTTTCATTGACTGTTTACAGAGAGAAATAAAGATATTTGCAGTCATAGAGGGGCAACTTGACAACAGTTCCGTGTTTCAACCATATCTCACAAACTACAATCTAGGTTTATGAGATTTTTGGACAGGATTTAAACAACAACGAAATAAAAAACCCTTTAAAAATCTTACCAACCCAGTGTGTAAATGTAGATTTATGAGCAACGCAATCAGACCCTTTTACTGGTAAATACCAAGAATAACAAATATGTATTGATTTTTATTATAGAATAAATGTTTCATTCACACACAGAAATAAAACCATCTAATATTTATTTTCAAAAATCAAAAGAAAGAAATCAATCAAATCATTCATGCATACGAAAGAAAATTTTAACACAAGATCTGAAAATCCAACCTGGATCCAACGCTTGGGAATGACAGAAATTTGATGCTGAGCTCCAAAATTTTCAACTTTCAAAACCCTCAAATTGCTACAAATTTCTCATTGCTCCTTCCTTTTTGCAAGCATAGAAAAATCTCTCCCGAAAAAGAATTCCAATCCAAATCCAACATGCATGCCAAAAATTCAATAACCCAACAGCCCCAAAAACCCTTTATCTCCTCCCCAAATAAAGAGAACACTTCTCCCCCCAAAAGACAACCTCCCAGCTCCCTTTCAACTTTCATTTTCGTCACTTTTCATAATGGAGTAATTAGGGTGGGTTCTGGACTTAAAAAATATAATTTTATAAAATAAAATTACCTCTCACCCATAAAGCTATCACATAGGAAATATTTTAAATCATTAAAACTACATAAAGACTCCATAAAACATAAATTTAGTGACCATTTTAATAAAATGAATCAAGAGACTAATAATGCAAAAATTATATCTAAACAAAAATAAAACAAATATTACTCAATAAACAATAATCAAATACCAAATAATGATAATAATAAACAATAATTAAATAATTATTCCTCAAAATAATAACATAATAAAATATAACATAAATAAATGTCACTTATGGACAATATTATATCACACCTCAAACACATTAATAAAAATTATAATAATAAATATGATAGATTCAATATCTAACTTCACTCAAATAATTTACAAATAAGGTAAAATATAAATCATAAAATAACTTCACATGAAAGAGCAACATTCACATCAAAAGATAAATAACACTAATCACAATCATAACAACACAACTAACCACGGGGTTTAACACCAACAGGTTGGGATCCAAAACTAAGGTTAGACAACAAAATCAAACAATCACATATCACATAAGAAACAACCGAATAAATGCAACACTCCAAACATAGGGTAAAGAAGATCAGACATTGTCTCATGACAACCCGAAAAAGTTAACACATTCTTTATCAATTGTCTCTAATTGAGAACAATGGTCATGGTTAGGTTATAATTTGGGCCTAGATATTATCTCCTCAACCACCATTGGGATTAGAGGCACGCTCAGACCTGCTAATTTAGGTAGAGACGTAGCCTAGTACCTGTTCACTTAAACATACAAGTTAGAGCACATGTGCATAATAGCCGAAGCACTAAGAAAAAAGCTCTAGCAATCGTATCTCATTCCCGTATGTCTCTCATACGTCCAATGGTACGATGTCGCTCTTTCCACTTATCCTAACAAACATACTACTGTATCACTCAATTATCCAAGTAAATCTCTGCATAATAACAATAACATAACAATATGCATCATACTCACCAAAACACTAATAGAAGCTCATGCCCCATCTTGCAACCACAAAGCTTGAATACAAATCAGTATATTTTATAATAATAAAGATAACCATAATCAAAATCATAATAATATGACAACACAATGATAATATATTAGAATCAAGTGAAAACCCCAAAGGTAACAAAACACTTTCATCACATCAATATGTCAATAACATACATCGTAGTAATGGTCATGTCTGAACACACACATCATGATAAATATATCCTTAAACACATATAATAAATCATTTCCTAACATTTTTACTTAGTCCATAAATTCATGATATACAATATCAATTGTTTAACATCATTAGCACATACCTTTAAATGTCTCTATTATTTTACTTTCATCTCCAAATTCCAAAGCCAAACTTCCTGCACATCCACTATGAGAATGGAGGGGCACTACATCCTCCCCCCTAAAACTTGACTTACTCCTGGAAGTCACAGACTGGGGTGGAAACATAAGACATTAGTACCAAAAATTTTCTATTCTATATTTGATGTACATCCCTTTCTGAATATCTTCGATCAAAATCACTATTTAACTATACATTAGAAAGTAATATTTTTCTATCTACCTTTACTTAGAAATCTTTACATCTCTTATAGTATGATACTTGATTTTACACTAACAATTATACCAAGACTCCAATTAACTCCTTTTTCCATCCTAATTTACAAAAATCTCCATAATCTTATGCAAGGAATGCACATAATAATTTTTTTTTTTTTTTTAATTTATTCAAAAATACACATTGTCTCATGTTTTAGAAACTTATTTTCAATTACAATTTATGATTTTAAGAGCATCCATTCCATTTAATACCATAGATTGACAATACCTTCACATTTAACATAGCATGGTTATCCCTCTTTTACATCAATAAGCAATAACACATAAGAAATATACATCTAACACATACATACACAATCACATCACCGGGAAAAGCACATCACAAGGCTACACAAGGGTCCATCTGGACACCAGAAAGCAGCATACTAATCCATGATACATAATCCATGAGCCAAGAGCCAATATCCATCTCACATAATCCATACCTCACACTCAGTGGCTTGATGGTGTTAGGCCACACTCACATGGTGAGACCATCCATACAAGACCACAATGACCTACCTCTTGTTGTATAAGGTGGTTAGCCTCCAAGAGATAGTCATCACACATAGGTGGGTAGTGGGTCCTAGCTGTGTAATAGCCTCACATACCCCCATCCTCATGGTTCCCTGCATCTACTTCTTTGTATACACTCACCAAGTTTGCCTCATACATCCTTGGAGAGGAATCACAATACAACAAATGGCCGACATAAAAAATAATAAGGATAAATTAGTTTAGCCACCAAAGTCATAAATAAAAGAAAACAAGAATTCAATTTCAACAATAAAGAAATAAATGTGCACAATTTCAACACTAAATCAAATGTAACCACGAGGGCTACGAACAAATAAGATCACAAGGTGTGGCTAAACTATCACAATCAAATATAAACAAGGTGTCAGCCTTCACAATCACTAGAAAATCATCAATAATTATAAAGAAAGTTCACAATCTTAGAAATTGCACTATACAACACTACGTGACTAGATACTAGCCACCAAAAAAGGGAGGAGGGAACAACGTCTAGCTATACAATAGCTCTATGTGGTGTGGAGGAGTACGCATCCATTATTGTCCCAGAGTTCTCTGCTACACTTCACTTTGCGGCCACGCCGGATGATGACTACAAGTGGCCTCGCAGACTCCTTTACATCCGCGATGGGATGTACCGCCCCATCCCCGCATCATATCTCTTTAATGCATGGTCGGCACCAGCCGAGAAGGCACGCATTGGTTGTATGCCGTGAGTGGCGCGTCCCGGCTCTACGTAAATAGGTTAACGGCACACACTCCATAAAGATACCGGAGAAGGGCACACGCAATTACAGCCGAGGTATAGCGGCTATATACCCCATATGCTAACCGATCCAAACAATGCTGAAAGCAAACACGAGTATTCCCCGTATTGGCGTGGAGGCCCATCACGCCATCACATAAGTAGGCTATCAAGTAACATTGTTCATAGTGCACCTTCACGTGTCCATGCACGGCATCGTCCTCAGCCCAACCGCGCCTATCAAAGAACATTTCGCACTTCATCACCAAAGATCAGGTTCGAACATCACGGTGGCATCGTATCCATTGCATCATGTCGGAACATGTGCGAATACAGTATATATAATGCATATATGAGTATATCAATATGGGGCTACCTGAGCTTCACCTCTCATACAGACGAGGTTGACTCGCTAATGTCAGGTCAACGTCCCTATGGACGGCCAGACAAATACTAACAAACCAATGCTGCTATACTCAAAGCTGTGGGGATTAGGCTCACACATATGGATCAAGTACCTTGATCCATCATAAGGGGAAGTAGTGAGTACGTTGCCTCAGGATCGGTTGAGCTAAGACAGCTCTGCGTCGCATTATGCGTACGCTGCACACTCCACCCAAGGAACTTTGTGGCTGCTACTACCCCTTCACGGATTGAGGGACTGGAGAACCAAAAGAAAAGAATCTGTGAAACTATCTTTTGGCTACTCATATATAAATTTCAACCTCACGTGGGTTGGCCCTCAATCAGGTAACAAACATACAAGAACACATAAAGGTATGGTTAATCCCACACCAACAAATACACAATTTTCTCCATGGATGGGTACACAGTATCACCATCCCATGGGCACACAAAGCAAGTACGGGGTATTCACAACACTCAACCAATGCACAGTTACTGGTTTCTCACATTTACAAGGGATAAAATTACATACACAATTCTATAAGAACATTTACTTCCATAATCCATGTAATTCATATCATTACATATGTCAATAACCCTTTATCATCTTTTCTTTCACTCTACTCTTTTCCATATATCACATGATGTTGATATGTTAATGTCAAGATTATCGTGATCACTTATCAACTCCACTAAATAAGTTTGCATTCACTTTTATTCATTTGACATAACATTTTATCCTTATAACCTATGCATATGCAAAGTGATTTTTCCTCCACACTAAGAATTTTACATAAGTAGCATGAATTTTTAAATGCATCTAAGAATCATTAATACTTCCACACCATTATTCATGTATCCGGAATTCAACTAATTATACACCAGTTATTCAAATTTTCATAGAACAAAAGGACACCACATATTTGTTTTTCAAAACACAATCCCACATTCTCTCAAACTTTATCTCAAGCCAATACAAGTAACACTAAACCTTTGTATAGTGATTATGCCTACTCAAACATCCATATCTGATACCTAAGCTTAATTGTTTCACATGTTACCCCCACATAACAATCCAACATACAAAACATTCAATGGATAAATCTTTTCTATTTATACAGAAGTAAGAAAGGACATTATATCATAGGTTTCAACTATACATAATAAACAAGATGTTCAAATACCAATACAATCCTCATAATTTCTCAAAATACAAACTTAGTTCAATGCACTAGCATCTTATTTATTCCACAAAAGTAGTCATTTCTAATAAAAAAACATATCATATCATATAATCCAAACTTATTCACATAAATTTATTTCCAAATACATAGATTAAATACCTAACAACTACACTCAGTCTCATTCATAATTTATCTTTTATGCATTAATCATAAATAAGGAGTACAATTTCAAGAGAACATATAGTCCACCACTCAAGTAAATTCAAACATTATTTCTTTGATTCATAGTCAAGGTTTAAGCATACAAGTTTAAGACCTAAATAATTTTCTATCATAATGTTGTTTAATACTATTTATTTATTTATTTTATTAACTGTATGTGGGTTAGGATGAAGAAGAAACAAGATAACTTAATTCAATGCAAGCAATTTGCAAATGCAACATTTCCAAACAAAACATGTATACAAAGGAAAAATAATTCATACCTTCTACCCAAATTTTAAGTACCACTCATAGACAACTTTTTCATTTATAAACATAGCTAAAAAAACAACGTTAAAATTCCATTACATCACTTAACATGTATTATTGCAATCACAAAAGATCAATAATAATTCATTTATAAACTACCTACATATTTTCCTTAATCTATTCTAAGAACCATTTTACATGCAATATATTCTTAACATTATGAAAATGCACTAAACATCATATAGGTGTAAACACTCCTACAAAACATAGAAAACACATGAATAGATGACATACTCAAGTCAGGACTTCCCTATTAATTACATAACATACACTCTTAAGCAATTGCATAAAACCACATAAGAAACCTAATTACGCCAAATAACATCTTATCATAATGCACATTTAGTCAAACAAAGATAATTTACATGCCAACTTGTTAAATAATTAATCTAAACACACCAATACATCCCAAGATTAAATTTACACTTTTAAGGAACTAAAAGTCATAGAAATGAAACAAGGTCACACAAGAAATAAAATAAAATAATAATAGTTACAAACATATAAGGAATCACACCTAACAAGAGAATACACAAAGTGTATAATCCTCTATCTAACGTCTCAACTAAATGTATAGATTAAAACAAAATATCTAACACAAGGGTTCCTATGAATTTTTAGTCACACATCAAACATTCATCAACACATGCATAAGAAAAGTTACTATAACAAGGCATGGACAACAATATTAACCAAAGATCCCAGTGCTGCAACCTGGCTCTGATACCAGATGTAACGCCCTGCTAAGGGACCAAGTGGATTAACACAAAAGACCATCAACACCAAGCAAAATTTTATTTTTATTTTTATTTTTTTTAAAAGAAAAAAAAAACTAAAGTAACACTAATTAATGCAACTCAACCAATTAATATGAATGACATCATTACATAACATGATATTATAATCACATTATAACTTAAAAATAATATTGAATATAACCCATTTGCACACCTATCCACCATGGTCCCTTAACATCGCTACTAAGATACACCTACACTAATTAAATCTAAAACATATTTGATACACTATGACCATATTTTATTAACACTTGAATGTAAATTAATCTCATACATCAAATTATATATGCTAACATATCGAAATTATTTTCAACCACATCTAACACTATGCCAATACAGATCTATTATTAATCAATGTTATAAAATAAGTACATAAAGATATATCATATCTACTACTTAATTAAACTCATGCATTATAAATACAATATTTCTACATTAAACCTCTCCATTACATACTAAACAATAGTATAAATATGTATAACCAAGATTGTATCAATTCATTTACTTTTCTTATACAAGAATGTTATCATGGATACGATTCATTAATCTAAGAGGTACATATGTATAAGATACACTAAACATAGTCTTTTTATGAAAATATCACCTACACATAAATTCAACTATAGAATGAAGCAAAATGAAAGACTCCACATTGCGCACGAATTGCACCACCAAAATTCCAATGGATGGTTCGGAAATACCACCCTACCACGTGGAACCCTGAGGCCCACTCCCTCCGTGCTAGGAGACAACACTAAGCCCCACAAACAAGCAAACAACAGAATAAAAATAACAAATGGCTGACACTAAACATCCCAAAAAAACTACCAAAATAAGAATCAACCGAAAATTGCAATAACTTCACAAATGCTTCTAGGTACTTCTATAGACCCCAAACACATAACACAAATGGATAGAAAACTAAAAGCTTATCATCAAACCACAACACTACAATAAAGTATATTACATCAATCTCACAATATTATAATATAATAACACACTGAAGTTCAATAATTCATAATCAAG
>VDFB02191453.1:0-24973 GCA_007258455.2 Sequoia sempervirens
GGGTGGGAGAGCATGTGAGTGGGTTGGAGTGGGTCTACCCTATAAATCTTTAAAAAAACTAACTTTATTATAATGCGAGCATATTATGAATAAGTAGAGACATGGCCGTTTAGCAAGAAATAATGCGAGCACATTTTTTATTGCACTAAAAATGGTTAAGAAACCCAATATACTCTTGATGTCGGCCCACATTCTGCATATTCTCCTTGTTCTGTGTGTGCTTCGACAAAAAATAGCTTTTTGGTGATTGAGTGAAGTGTGCATGCATGATTTTTAGATTCCACCACCTTTTTCATGATATTTCCATCACCTTTCCATGAAATAGCAGATTTTTCACATTGAAAGGAATATAATATGAATTCAAGTTTGAATTACAGTGATAACTGATATACAATTGAAGTTTGGAGGGGAACAAGCTTTTGAAAATGTCAATTTTTTTAGGAGTTTGAGGAAAGAAGAAGCAAAGGCTACATAATTGGGTAGAACTCCTCCATTTGAAACTTTGGTTTTTTCGGTATGTGAAATCCTTGTAAATTTTCTTTCATTCTATTATGGCTTGCTTTCATTTTTGTTGTTTTGCTTATTCCATGTTGATCAAATTGTTTGTTTTTCATGTTACAACCTTAGGTTGTCAATGGACATTTTAAATTACACAATTCTTTACACTTTCCTATTACATTTTCAAACCACGTCTCTTTGAGGAATTTTGTTAAATTTAACAACTGACTTTCTTTGTGTATGCTTCCAAAGCTTTCATTGAGGTATTTTGTCAAACAGTTATACAAACCAGCTGATTGACTTGTCTATGCTACCAAATTTTCCATACATGTCTCTAAATAATTGGAATATACTCCTAATGCAGTAGGGGGAGGCCTGAAACATACAAAAACACAACTCCAATCTACAAACAAATTTTCAATTTATAATTTCATCATGACCTCTTCTTTCAACAAATTCACATTGTTTAGGTTGTAGCATATCAAAGTCACTCAATCAGGTATAATTCCCAACACAACCTTGTCACTTCTTAGCAGACCCCCAAATCCAAAAATAGTCTCTACTTAGGTCTCAAAACAAAAGATTTTCCAAGTTTTAGGACCTTGTATGCTCAAATAGGTTTCCAATACAAAAACCCTCAATTTTCTCATAAATATCTAGGGTTTTCTATATTTCACAACTCCAAGGCCTTCCAAGCCTCACCAAAGCATCAAACAAATTTGTTAGGGTCTACAAAAATAAAATAAACCTTCACTAGGCCTTTAGCCTCATTAGATCTCAAAAACACCACTTTGGTTCCTCCTTTTCATGCCAAAAACTCACATTCTCCGTAATTCATTGAACCCTTTATTCGGGCTTACAAATTTTATACATTTTCAAATCAAGAGTCCCAACTTCCTTCAATGCCCATAACCACCCTTGAACCACCAAACCTTCATTAAGCATAAAAGTACTAGTATTAGCAATGGTTTGCTTAATAAGCTTCATTATGAAAATTTGTTGTTCTACAGACCTAGGACCATTTAGACACCTCTATTTTACCCATTATAGATCCTTTCAACATATCCAACAATCACCAATGCTTTTTTTCTACCAAACTACACAAATTACTAAGTTTTCTACCCTTTTAAGGGCCCAAATTAGCCCACTTTTACAAAGGTACCACCTTCAAAACTTGTCCAAATCTCCTAAAACCTTGGGGTAGCACTTTATATCTATCAAAACTTCAAATTATAGAATTAGATTGTAGAGATTCAATCATTTACCACCCAAACCATAAAACCCTCTCCCTAGGCTTAGAAACCGTATGTTTTATTGAAAGTAGCACTTGCCAAACACTCCAAAACTTGAGAACTATTGAAACAAGCCTAATATACCTTGCTCATGCTCAATCTAACATAAAATAATGCTGCCCAACTCAGAAACTCAATTTCAGTCACCAAAAGCTCAATTTTGTTAAGGAAAACTCAACATTTCCTCATTTGGTTTGATGCCCAATCCAAGATCATCCTCCATTCAAGTTTATCATGGCCTTTTATAATTTTTCCCTCTTAAAAAAAACCACTTCAACTTCAAAAAATAACATTTGAAAGAGGTGACCGTTGGTCTCCCTCTTTAATAGACTTTTACAACCCTTCACTATTAGTTAATTTGACTTGACTTAGCACTTTTTGCATAGGTAAAATTATTCGTCATGCCAAAGAAACGAACTGTTAAAAAGAAAAAACTAACAGATGATCAACTCCAAGCCTTTAGAGATAAAGATAAAAAATGGATGAGGGAATATCGTGAAAAGCAGAAATTGGGAACGATTGACGAAAACAAGCTAGTTGAAGAGGAACCTCAACCATCAAAAAGAGAAAAGAAATTGGCAGCACAAAGGGCACGAATGTGAAAGAATCGTGCTAGGGTAGATGCAAATACCATAGTTGGAGACACACCATCTACTACAAGTGAATACAAAGGGACACCATTAAGAACAAGTGAATATGGAGGGACACCATCTACCACAAGTGAGTATGGTTGGACACCATCCACCACATCTGAAGTTGAGAGTACATCATCACTCAGGTTTGAGGAACAAGGTATGCCATCATCCCCACGTGAACCTCAAGGTATGTATTATATTCCACCCTCGGTCGAAGGTATGCAATCTATCCCACCTCAATTAAATATTTATGAAATTGCTAATGTTGAGATGTATGTACCTAAGAGAACACCACCTAGAATTTTGCATAGAAAGCCAAAGTTTTTGATTAATATTGATGAGGATATTTTGCAACACATGGAAGGTAAGATTCTAGAATGCACTTGTAGAAGATATGCTGATAAGATTTTTCAAATGTTCTTTGAAAGGCTAAATGAGACCAAAAGATGTCATCTATTTGTTCAAATGATGCAGGGTTTAAAGTACAAAAACATCATGAAGACTCTTGGGTTGAGAACATCGAATGCATCAAGTGAAAACACTATTGTGAAGAATCTAATGGATGCTTATGAGAGTGTGTGTAAGACCTCATGCTCAAAGGATAGTAATGTCACCCGAAGTGTCATTACATTGACTTTGGTAAGATATCAAACAAAGAGATCTCGTCTCATTAAAAAGACAAGTGAACAAATGGGAATTAGTAGAAAAACTTTATCAAAAGTTGTTCAAAGGAAGCAAAGAATTGAGGGCACCGATTCAAATGAATTATGGGAATTCTCAAGAAGACTTCCACATAAAGATTAAAAATTTGTTGAAGCATTGAGAACACTAATTGAAGATTATTGGAAGAATAATACAAGGCCATCTCTGAATCAAAGGGATGTCATAAGAAGGAGAATCAATAGTCAGAACCGTGAGCCACATCCAAAGCATTTTTTTGATACAACTCAAACCCAATTTTTTCATAAATTTCAAAATGCTTATCCTCAAATTAGTATTTCTCAAATATTTTTTGAAATGCTTAAACCTTTTTATGTCAAGATAAATCACACACGCACTACTTGTTTCTATAGACTACATATTGAATTCACTAACCATTATGATGTTTATCGTTCTATATGTTTAGATTTCTATACTAATGATGTTTTGTAGGATTGTGGCATAGAAGCCCCACCAAAATCTTCAAGAGAGTTCTTATCAAAAAATTTATGTCAAATAGAGGATGGCCAAATATTCTACAGGACAACATGCTTGGATGGTTCATTCGAGTGTTGTGGTGGCTTGCAACGAATGCCAGTATGTCAATATATGGAAAGCACAGATGAGGTGGGACATAAAATAGTAGATTTATGGAAGTATAAAACAGTGGCATACGCTACAAAAGATGGGTCTCAAGAAAAAAGGTGTGATTTGCTTATTGAGAAGATTCCAATGTATCAGTTTATGTCCATGTTTCGTGAGAATCTAGTGTATGCGTATGCAAGGCATACCGATAGAGCCTGATGGTTGAACACACAATTCAAGCTATGCAAGGACGCCTTTCCAGTTGGAAGCATAGTATCAGTGGTTGAATTTGTAGAGAACTATACTCTAAAGCCACAGTGTGAGGTGCAGTCACAGTATTACAACTCCACACAGGTTTTGATATTTGTGTACATAGGATTCATTCATGCAGCTGATAGTACAGAGGACCAAAGGAAGGTATTGAGGGAGTATTACTTTTATATTAGTGATGATCGTACACATTCTCCAGAGTTTGTTCAAGGTTGCTTCCAAATGTTTTATAGTGATTTGGCTTGGAGGGGTATAACATACAGTCGACATATAATATGGTCGGATAACTGTGTAGCACAGTTCAAGAATGTGCACATGTTCTATTGGCTATGTAGGATGCATCTCACTACAGGTGTTCAGCATATGTGGAACTTTTGTGAGATCGGGCATGGAAAGGGGGAACATGATGGTGTAGGAGAATGTGTGAAAAGAGCATTAGCACGAGAAGAGTTAAAGTATAAAGACAATGAAAAGTTGACAAATGCAAGTTCAATCATCGAGTGGTGTAATGCTTTGATGGGTCTAGGTAATGAAGGTATATCTTTAATTCGTAGATTTTTTTGGTTGATGAATGGTACTAACATTGCACCATATGAGGATTGTTGTACACTAACTGGATCGAGTAAGCTACACTTTTTCCTTAGCTCAAATTCAGGTTCATGGAGTATCGATACACGTAAGATGGAATGCTTTTGTTCTTCATGTACAATGCAAGCCTAGAATGATTGTGAGTTAGGGGAGTGGGTTTAAAAATGGTTGACAAGTTATCTTACCCCACTTCACACATATCTCCCTCCGACGGCATTGGAACTAACATAGATGGAATCATCGGTCGACTTTGACTGCGTATCAGATCTAGTTCAATCAGGTAATATATCTACTTGCTTAGTTTTTCAAATTCCATATTGTTATCTTACTTTGTACTATATTTGTAATGTTGACTAATTTCAAGTGATTTTATGCACATATCAATGCAGGGCATGTTTATGCAGTTATTGTAGATGAAGAAAACGAAGAGGGAATGTACTATTACTTGTGTTGTTGTGTTGAGGCCAAAAAGAAATTGGAAGCCCCAGTTATAGATGGAGAAAACATCGAATACCCTACAAGCTCAGGTGTTGTTACTAGAACGTGGCTTAGAAGGTACCCACATAAGAGTGTTAAACATTGGTTGTTTGAGGACTTTGAACCGCATTGTAAGATTCTTCATTACTCGAACCTTGTTGTGGCATCCAATGTTCATTTCAGCAAATATGGGGGTAGACCTTTGAACAATACCTTGTGGAAGGTCTGTGAGTATGACCATGAGGCAATACTTGACACAATAAAGAGTAGATGAGATTTGGATGGTTCATTGGATTATTTTGTAAGTATATGCACAATGGTTCTTATTAATTTATACTTGTATCCATGTTAATTTTTTTGATGCCAATGCTATCATGTCTTATTTTACTTTTCATATCTATAAGTAACCCAGTAAACATTGAATGGTGTCCACTTGCAAAAAATGCAGATTTATCAGCCATCCAAGAGAATCTTAGGCATAAAAGCAATGCAACATCCCTATTTTGATGATCTTGACAAATCTCAATTATGATTTTCAGCCATTACAAAATTGTGTGCGAAGCTTGGTGAGGGAATTTCAATTTATTCATTTGAAGTTAACCTTATCATGAGCACCTATGATGTAGACATTATAGGAGCATCTCAAATTTCAAGATATTCTAGATTCATGAGAGGTGTTGTGTGCAATAGGTATCTTGGAACTCACAGTGAATATGTATGAGCAGGAGTGACTAAGTTGAGAGACTGCCATGCCTATCTGTAAGTGTCTTCCATCTATTTTCATTTCATTTCCATTTTGGAAATGAGTTGTTTCTTTTTATTCTTTTACTTTTCCTATCTGTAACTAAACTAGTAAAAATTGATTGGTCTCTCCTTGCAGAAAATGTTGATTTTGGAGCCATCAAAGAGAATCTCAGCCAAAAAAAAAATGCAACATCCTTATTTTGATGATCTTGAAAAATCTCAATTTTTATTTCAAGCCATTATAAAAGAGTGTGTGAAGCTTTGTGAGGGAATCTCAAGTTTCTCATTTGAAGTTGACCTCTAAATGAGAACCTATGATGTAGACATTATAAGAGAATATTGAATGTATGAGTGAAATTGTAAAATATCTATGAGAACAAAGTACCTAAGGCATTTTAATGAGATTTACTTGTAATGACATTTACTGAAATAATGAAATTTGTTGTAGGGGCACCAAGGTTATTGAGAAAATTTAATTCACAAAAATATTTTAAGTTAGTTTTTTTTTTTGAGTTTTGTCAATTGAATAAGGTCATAATACATCCACAATTGATTTATAATGTAATAAGTCATGATAGTTACAACAAGAACAGTTAGGCATGATTGGAAAGATGTAGAATCATTTGTAAAGGATATTTAAAGCCTCTTGAAGGCTATTTAAGTCAATATTGGAATTTGTAGCCTTTTGAAGGAAAATATTTGAATATGGTTGTAAATGTACTATTAGTGAGATTGAGATTGTTAACCTTCAAAGAGTAGCAGTATTTATGTTGATGAAATTTCCTTTAGATGCAAGGATTCAAAGCACATCAACCATGTGGCACAAATGATTAAATCCCAGAGATGATCTGTAGCAATGAAAGAGTCTGAAAAGGAAGAGAGAGCTATACCGGTGACTCAGGAGAAACTTTAGTGATGCAGAGTCAAGGTGGAGAAAACTCAAACAAATCAGATTTTAGTAAATCAACAACCTTTGTTATTTCATTTGGCCATCTTGGAACAACTACCAACAAAAAGGCTTCCAAACTCAACAATTTGGCTTAAATTTTAGAGAATTCCTCTCAAGGACCATCTCATCATCAATATAGCATCTACTCAAACCCCCAACACCATTCCCAAGCCAGACATACAAGGTTTCTTTGCAATTTCTTAGAGATCCTTCAAACTGCCCTACAAAAAGGCTACAAAATTAGCCCTATTTTACAAACAAACTGCTCTTTAAACATCTTCTAACCCCACAATCTCTTGTAAAATCATCAAATAGGTCATAGAACTCCCAATTCCATAGGTTTTAGAGAATAAATCAACTTCTAAGCCATAATTGATTAAAACCCACAATTTTCTAACAAATACCTAGGGTTTTTAGCATCTCACAACTCCAAGGCCTTTCAAACCTCACCAAAGCATGAAAAAAGTTTTTTAGGGTCTAAACACACATAATAAACCTTCACCTAGCCTTTAGACTCGTAGATCTCAAAAACATTACTTCGGTTCCTCCATTTCAAGCTAAAATCTCACATTCTCAACCTAAAACAACATCACTAGCCCTATAAACGCCTTACCATTATTAAAAGAGTTAAGGAAACTTGAAAAAAACAAATTGTAAACCTTTCCTCTGAGTCATAATTCACCATAGTAGGAGGAAGGGCTCCATCACAAAAAATAAAGTAAACTCAAACCCTACTAATCTGTATAGGCTGAATAAAGAAAAATGGATTTTCCATTCACTAAAACAACCAAAGGTGTATCAAAATAGATTGAAATCTAGGTTAATACCTACCACCATTATATTTCATGAATTTCTATTCATAAGAGGCCTGTACTAGGCCATACATAGAGAAAAGAAACTGAAAACTCAAAAAAATGTTGAAATTCCACAGTTTTAGGCGTTGTGAAGAGCACCAATCTTCAAAAAACTATTGATTGAACCCCCATTCAGGCTTGAATGATGTTTTCAATACATTTAAAATGAGAATCATCTCCCTTCAATGTCGATAACTACCTTTGAACCACCAAGCCCTTATTAAGCCTACAAATACTAGTATTTAACAATGGTTTTTCTTATTAAGCTTTGTCATGCAAATTTATTATTCTAAAGGCCTAGGACCACTTAGACACCCTTATAACATGACTTTCAAACTCTTTCTCTACACTCCTACCTAATTTTTACATAATTTTCCTTTATGGAAATATCAACAATTATTTAATTCAAGAGTGCTTTTGCATATTTTTCCACCCTAACCTACTAATTCCCAAAGTACATAAAATATTGGTCTATTAGACCTTATTCAAGACAAAAAGACCTCAACATACTAACATTTACCATCTGTCCTCCCAATTTATGATCAAACAATCACAAATTGAGGGTGAGGTGTGGGTGCTCCTGCACCATTCAGCATTCAAAAACAAAGTCAATTAGGCTGGCAGACATCTAGATCGAGCTAACATTTGGTGGAAGAGGAAGAAAGATGACTGGAACTCTAGAGGCCCACCGTACTAGATTTTGGTATTGAACCATGAGAGTAGAAGAGAGATTTGATATCATGTATCAAAACATTAAGCATGCATTCTTCCAACCAACGGAGAACGAGATGATTACTTTGCTTCATTTTCATTTGCATAAGCATATCAAGGCATGGGGACCAAGAAGACTAAGGATGTCCAGTTTTATGTCGAGGTAATGGATGTGGTCCAAAATTTAGGAGGGTCAAGAAGGTCAATGTATGATCTTGATGAAATTGAGAAAGAATAACAAGAGAGGGACAGAAAAAGTAAAATCAATTCAGAGTTTCAAGGATTTGTCAAGCGAGTAAGAGAGCTATGGGAGCAGCCTCATCTAAAATATTTTGAACTAGAATTTGATATGTACCATTTAGAGAGCTTGATTTTCATGGAGTTCCTTTCAAAGCCTTTGTTTTTTATTATTCTTATGGTAATTGTTTGGTAGAGTTGGTGGAATTACATTTCTTAGTAGTAATAGCTATTAGTGAGATTGATATTGTTAACCTTGAGAGAGTAGGACTTGGGAAAAAGGAATTTGATATGGCTATTGCTTTCAAAGACTTCAAGAAGGATGTACTTCGCATTGATTCCATTCCTCAATCTTCACTTGATGGCATCAAGGAATGGCTGAACTCCATGGTTATAAAGTATTATGAAAGCAGAATGAACTTGTACTAGCAGCCAATTTTGAAGACTATTATTGATGATTCAAAGCACATCAACCATGTGGTACAGATGATTAAATCCCAAAGACAATTTGTAGCAATGAAAGAGTCTGAAAAGGAAGAGAGAGCTACATTGGTGACTTAGGAGAAACTTCAGCTTTCAAAAAACAAAGCCAATTAGGCTAGTAGATGTGTGGATCAGTCCAGCATTTGGTGGAAGAGGAAGAAAGATGACTGGAACTCTGGAGGCCCACCATACTGGATTTTGATATTCAACTATGAGAGCAGAAGAGAGAGTTGATATCATGTATCAAAACATTAAGCATTCATTCTTCCAGCCAGTGGAGAAGGAGGTGATTACTTTGCTTCATTTTCATTTGCATAACCACATCAAGGCATGGGAACCAAGAAGACCAAGGATGTTGAGTTTTATGTGGAGGTAATGGATGTGGTCCAAACTTTAAGATGGGCAAGTAGGTCAATGTATGATTGTTAACCTTGAGAGAGTATTTATGTTGAGGAAATTTCCTTTAGATGCAAGGATTCAAAGCACATCAACCACATGTGGTGCAAATGATTAAATCCCAGAGATGATAGGTAGCAATGAAAGAGTTTGAAAATGCAGACAGAGCAACATTGGTGACTTATGAGAAACTTTAGCTTTCAAAAACAAAGTCAATTAGGCTGGCAGACGTGTGGATCAGGCCAGCATTTGGTGGAAGAGGAAGAAAGATGATTGGAACTCTGGAGGCCCACCATACTAGATTTCAGTATTCAACCATGAGAGTAGATGAGAGAGTTAATATCATGTATCAAAACATTAAGCATGCATTCTTCCAACCAGTGGAGAAGGAGATGATTACTTTGCTTCATTTTCATTTGCATAACCATATCAAGGCATGGGAACCAAGAAGACTAAGGATGCTGAGTTTTATGTGGAGGTAATGGATGTGGTCCAAACTTTAGGAGGGACAAGAAGGTCAATGTATGATTGGTGCAGGAGCACCATTCAGTAGGTTTTGTTCATCAAGGAAAATAAGGAGTAGAATATCATCAATTTACTAAAACTAGCCCGAACTTGTACATTTGAAGGTTTTGAGTTAATAGAAATGGCTTTTTGACACATTCCTCTTTCTGTAGCCTCTGTAACTAGAGGAATGGGTCTGCACTAACATTATTAAGGTGTGGGAATGATGTGTTAGTGTTGGGGAGGTTTGAAAGTGAGATGGGTGTGAAACCCATGTGTGTAAAAGTGAGTTTTCTTTAAGAAAAATGGTGGTTTTGAAGAGTCAAATTGTGTTTTTGTGTAGGGAAGAGTTATTTTATGATTGTTTGAGCTTGTGTAGGGTATCAAAAACTTGTTTGAGTAATTTTTAGGTTGTGATTAGCTTTGGAAGTATCATTTTCAATAAACCCATAGGGTTTAGGCTGCAATAGAGGGTTTTGTGGTTTACCTATTGTACGGTGGTATAACTGAGATTTGATTGTGGATTTTGAAGTTTTGACAACTTATAATTTCTTCCCCAAGAGTTGGTAATGTTTGGATAAGTCTAGAGTATAGACCCTTTGTTCAACTGGATTGATCCCTTAAGGGTCCAAAGGGCAAAATGGCTGCAAACTTCAACATGAGATTACTTGGACACTGTGATGCTTAGAAACTTCTCATCTGATCCTATGGGATCCCGCTTGGCCCCTCTACAATAACCTCTCTTATCTTTTGTTATCTTGGAGTGGTTTTCCCGTGGTGTCCAGTTTTTAGTTGATGGAAAAAGTAGAAAGTTGCAAGGTGGTGCAACTTTCGTTCTGCAACTCCTGTGACCAAATGGACTATTCCAACACATCTGAATAGGAACACTAACTCATTTGACTGCAAAATCTGACAAAAAATTCTGACAAAAGATGGATAATTAGATGTATTTTCGGGTACTAGTGATATTTAATGTGTAATTTTCAATTTTTTTTAATTTTATCCCCGACGTTCGTCAAAATTTCAATGAACCTGTTTTTCATCGAAATTGTGAGAAAGAGTTTTCGTCAAAATTTTGAAGAACGTGTGAAGTCAAAATTGAGACCGACATAAATAAAAAGTGAGCTCAACTATTTATTGTGACAGCATTTTGTGATACTTACAAATTTTCTCTGCTTGCAAATTTGCTATACTTACGACAGTTTGTGGAGAACTAAAGACGATTTTCTTGGGAAAATTCAGAAAAAATTCAAGAAGCTATCACCAAGTTGAAGGTAGTTATTGTCCTTTCCTAGAATTCATTTGTGAAGTCAAATTTGTAATTCCAGGTTTGAAAATCATATTTTAAAGAAACATCTCATCAAATTTCATTTTTAGACTTGTGCATTTTTAGAGTTGCATTTTCAGATTTTGTTCTGCAAGTTCAATATTATGATTTTAGGAGTCTAACAGTTGGAAATCATAGTAAAATCAGAATTTAATAAGTTCTGGAATTAGCATTTTAAAGTGTTTTTTGGGGTCATTAACTTCAAACTATCTTTTCTTTTGTAGGGGTGGTTGCATGCCAAAAAAAATTTGTGTAAAATATCAAAATTATTAGATTTTGTTACCTGTCTATGAATAAAAATTATTGGAGTGTGAGTTTGATATTTTTTGAAGATCTAAATATTCAAGCTTGGTAAAGAAAAATCATGTCAGATAATATTAGTCCAGAACAAAATGAAGAGACACTTGATAGATTGTGGGATAGATTGAAAAGAAAGGGTGATGGGAAATGTTATTGTCCTTTCAATAATTGCAAGGGCTTAAAGATGAGATGACTTTTAATCAAAACAGTTGAGAAACATTGTAGGAAACATGGTCACGTTGAAGGGGGGCATGATTATCATCCATTGGGAAATTGTTCATTATATGTGTTTATATCGTTTTAACATTTTATATATATATAAAATCACTTGATCATGATCATGGTTTATTTGTGTCTATCTTTATTATAAAGGTGAAGCACCCTAGGGCACATGGTATGGATTATCACAGCCCAGAGAATTTTGTTTTGCAAGTGGACGAACATGGAGCTGTGAATATCGAAGATGAAGTTAATGATCCTATGGAAGAAGATGATCATGCACCAGAAAACACAGTTGAAGATGATGGTACAAATACATTCATCCATGACACATTTAGTGGTAGAGCTGATCATGATGATCGAGATGACTTTGATGATGTTCATGATTTACCTGTACTTGAGAACGCATAAAATCCCCTTTATGAAGGCTCCCAAACAACTCTTCTCTCTGTTGTATTGTTGTTGTTGAACTTGAAGGTTATGAATGGTTTATCAAACATAGCAATCTCACGGATGTTAAGGTATGTCATATAAGTCATCTTTTTTCATCTATTTTAATTGTTGTTAGTTCATCACTAGTAAATAAATGATAAAATATGTACCATTAATATTCTTTATATTAACAAATTATTTTTTGTTGTAGATTGATTGGTGATTTTTTGTTACCACCATCAAATATTTTACCTCGCTCATACCGAGATTTATCTAGCATTATGAAAGATATCAGAATGGAGTATCAAGCAATAGATGCATGTCCCAATGATCATATTATATATCATAAACTACATGAATTTGCAACAAAATTCCTTGAATGTCATATCAATAGATATCGAGCAGATCAACTAACAAAAAAGTTGCCTCACAAGATTATTCATTATATTCCCATTATTCCACGTATACAACGATTATTTACGTGGGAAAACTTAGCGCAATTTATGGATTACCATGCATGGAATAGAAGGGGAGATGACATTCTTCGAATGTATGTGAATGTTTCTACATCTAGGGACATGGAGGAAAAATGGCCACACTTTAAAGAAGAACCTCGTAATCTCAGGCTTTCATTGGTAGCGGACAGTGTCAATCCATTTGGAGAGTTGAGATCTATTTACTCGGTGTGGCCTATTTTTGTTATCAATAATAACATTCCTCCATGGATGTCAATAAAGAGGGAGAACATAATGTTGTCAATGATTGTTCAAAGTATTTGTTTACATCAATTTTCTTTAACGTAGTAGCATCTCATTTGTCTTATTTTTTGCATAATTACTTATATTTTTCTCATTCAATAGTCATGTACATTAATTTATATATATTGCAGTAAAATGGTTATAATAATTATGTAATGTTTATGTTCATTCAACTAGGTAAGTACCAAGTTAGATATGAATGTATATATCAAGCCTCTTATTGATGAGTTACTAAAGTTATGGAATGGTTTCACTATGTATGACGTCTCTAGACCAATAGGAAAAAGACAATTTCAATTCCATGCAATGCTTGTATGGACAATTCATGATTCCCCAGGGCTAACACATTTTTGTGGTATGTTATAACATTTAACTGCACTTTAACAATATTTAATTTTATGAAGTAGATATCATGCATGTTTTTTAAATAATCTATTTAGTATATATAATTATAAAAATTCACATATTTAATCCAATTATATATGATCTTGCAGGTCTTCAAACAAAGGGAAAATTTGCATGTCCAATTTGTGGTCCAAAGATGAAATCTCGTCATTCAACAAGTTTAGGAAAGCAGGTGTTTGATGAGTATAGGCACTTCCTCCATAGAAATCATAAGTATCGAACTACTGAAAAACATATTTTCAATGGGAAAGAAGAGACTACATCAAAACCATGAAGAATGACACCTCACCTATAGAAGTTGGAATATAATAGAATTAATCGTCAAAGTTATACATCGGATCAAATTGTTTATCTATCATATATGATATTTTTTGAATTTATATTTTTATATTGTGTTGTGTTTACTCATGCTATAATTGAAAATGATTAACATTGTTAATTTGTTTAACTTATATGATTTATGAAGGTCATCAAGGCATTAATGGTCAACTTCCACAGGGACTGAAAAGTTATCCTAGACAATTTAGTAAGTTTCCCTACTATGAGCAGCTACAAATTGTGCATTTGTTTGATACAATGCATATCAGAAAGAATATAACATAAATGTTATGGAAAATATTGGATGGAAGACATGACAAAGAAAAATTTGTCAAAATTTGTAGTGTCATTCAGGAAGCCAATCATGCAATGAAAAATGTCATTCAATTAAATAGCGATGGAGACCAAATTAATATAAGTTCCCTTCCTTTGTTATTAACAGAGCAACAAAGCAATGCTATAAAAGAATTCATACGAAAAATTCATTTTCCCACAGGATTTTCTGTGAACATAAACAATATAATAACAAAGAAAGGTGAATTTGGGTCAAGGATGAAAATGCATGATTGGAATACCTTCATTAAGGTAATTATTCCGGTATATTATATACACTTGTATAATGCATGTACTTTTAAGTGTATTATGTTTACTACTTTTGGAAAAATAATGAAAAGATCATTTTATAATTGTTGCAGTACGTTCTACCTCTATCTCTCCCTAACAACTTCGACAACGATGTCAAGTAAGTTATATATGATCTTGGAAAATACATGAGGTAAGTAGCGATATTTTTTCAATTCCTTGTATAGATCTTATAATTGACATTTGTTTTACTTGTTATGTAATATATTGTATATTTTTGTTAAATCTCGTTAATATATTTGCGCCTTGAATCACTTGTAGATGGTTGTCATCTAAATAAATCCATAAAGAAGATATAAATTATTGGAAGAGAAAAATTCTTCGTCTAATGTGTGAAATGCAAAAGTGTCTACCTTCAAAAATTTTCAATGCACTAGAACACTACCTCATACACCAGGTTGAGGAGATTGAATTGTATGGACCTGTACACACAAGGTCAATCTAGATGGTTGAGAGGCACTTGAAATTTTTGAAGGCTTTGGTTAGACAAAGAGCACATCCTAAGGGTTCTATGGTGGAGGGATATATGGTATACCAGACCATGGTGTACATTAGTGAATATCTTGCTAAGTTTGCAGCAAAGATCCATGTAGATCGCATTTGGGATCCCAACTCCATTAACAAATTTGAAGGGGAGTACCTGATGGGGAAAGGTAGATTGAGAAAAGTGAGAGGTGATTATAAGATGGTCATGGAGATTAATTGGAATACATTTTACATATGTTTTTTATGTATATTGTACTTATTTAATTATTAATCTTCAATCTATATCAATTATAAATTAAGGTCGTATACCGTGGTATTTAACTAATTATATGTCATTTGTGAATTTCTTTTTTTTTTATACAGTTGGCCGAGATTGGAATGCACTTCATTTGTACGTTGCAAACAATCTTGATTGGATGATGGTATGGATTGAACGATGTCAACAATTTGGTCACTCATTAACATGGGAAGGTGTGGCTTCATTGGTTAAAGAAGCTCATTGTAATGGAGATTCCAATGTTACACAAAGGGAAATTGATTTAGCATATGGTTTCAAGAGATAAATAGGTACATATAAATATAATAATCACCCATATTATTTAATTATTTTCAATTATATTGATGTATATATATGATGAGATTGTTTTCTTTACATACATTCGGCCAAGAATAAATATGGTTATCAACTGACAATATTACAATAATTTTTACATGTTTGACATATTGCAGGTGAAACACCACAAGGCTATGTGGTGCAATGGTCATAAATTTCAAATAAAAAAGTTGGATGACACGAAGAAAACTTGTGATTCTGGTATAACTACAGTCTTTCAGGTGACTAATGTTTCATCTAGAAGTGACATACATCCAGAAGTCTCAGAAAATTGATACTATGGGATTTTGGATGATATACTTCAATGTGAATTTAAGTCCTTCAAATTAATTTTGTTCGTCACCCTATGGTACAAGCTACAATTGAATGAAAATGATCCTGAGAGAACTGTTATTGAACATGATAATGGATTTACCATGGTTAATACAAGGTCGATCGAGCGAGTTGGAAATGAGCCCTATGTTCTTCCAAGCCAATGTGAGCAGGTATTTTACTCAAAGGTTCCAGGTAAACCGGGTTGGTCATTTGTTGTTAGACATGATCCAAGAGGAAGGCCAATAAAGTGTAATGTGGTGGAAGAAGAAGATACCAAAGATGTAGAAGATGATGTAGATGATGATCAGGATCAACAGTTAGTTGATGATGTCCCTGACGAAGATGTCGAAGAGGGGGAACTAGATCATGATGATGTAGGAGCTAATGTTCATGAAGATGATATCCATGTGGATGATGAAATTATCAAAATTGATATCAATGATGATGATGATATGACCAATCTTTACAATTTCAAATCTAGATTGGATGATACAGACAAAGAGTTGGATGAAGAAGAAGATCAATGACATTGAAATGTATGAGTTATGCGATTATATTATCTATTTGATATTAATTTCTTGATAGAATTATATTTTACTTATGTGGTTACGTAATTAATTCATGATATTTTTAATTTTTATTTCATTACATAATTAATTTAATGATGTAATTTTTAATGTTTGAAAGGTAAAAAAATTAAAACATTTCAATAGTGATGTTAACAACCTTGAAATTAGTGTGTTTTATCTTTCATGTGATCATAAAAGATTAAAAAGTGAGTTGTAGAGGTGCTTGTTCAGTGGTTGAGGTGTAAAGGAATTTAAAAGGCATAAAGTGATCATTGTAATGGTTGTTGATGGTTGAGGATTTAAAATAGAAGCTCTTGACATTCGAAAATCTATGTTTTTCTTCAAAATTTCTGGATTTTTCCTGTTATGCAACACTGTATGGTCACATGCAGCCATATTTTGATGTGAAATCAATTCCATGTCATGAAGATATGTGTTAGCTTTGATTTGAATCTGATTTGAGGGCTTAAGGCGTTGATTTGAGTTAGAAAGCTTAATTTCTTTACATACAACCTAGTTACCCTATTTTTGAGGGTTTTGTAGTCCAAACATGATATAAATGGGCTCTTACACTTTTTGTGATTATTGTAGCTTGTGTAAGAGGTCCCATGGATACTGTTGTAATTGTAGGATGCATGAATATATGTATGTATGTATGTATTTGTATTTTTAAATGTAAATGTAAATGCAATTATTGGATGCTCTCCTAGAACAATAAATGCAACATATCATTAAATAAATATATATTTATGTATATAAATGTGTATTTCTAAATGGAAAGAGCATATGGTTTTGTAGTGTTATAGAGTGTACAATCAATTGTAGGATAAGAAAGCATGGTAGAATGATTGAATCCAAATTAAAAAGGAGTTGGTGTGAACTTGGATTTTCTATGTTGAAGCATCAAAAAATGCCTTGAGCATATTTGGATTAATTAAAAAAATTGCTTTGGTAGACTATAAAATTTCTAAACCAAGGAAAAAATGTAACAAATCTAAGTAAATCATCTTAAAATGCCTCACTAAGTATACTTCCAAATCATGAATCTACTTGGTGTAAGATCCCATAGTTATTCAATTATCAACATGGAGTGTAAAACTCAATAATTTCCTATCTACTATTTGAGTGTAGACTATAGGGTCATGAGGAATCCATATAAAACTATAATTGATGAGAAACATTTTGATCTTTTCATACAAATCTCAAGGATCCTATTTCAATCTACACAATTATTTTTCAATGTTCACACAGAGTTGGAGTTATCACTATTGATAAAATCTAGAGTTTAAAACATGTAAAATTCTTCCTATAAGTCTCTATACAAGAAGGCACTTTTGACATCTATTTATGGACTTCAAATCTCTATGTTGCAACCAAGGAGAGTACAAGCCTAATGGAATTCATCTTAGCTATTAGAGAAAAAAGTGCCAGATATGTGTTAGCTTTGATTTAAATCTGATTTGAGGGCTTAAGGCATTGATTTGAGTTAGAAAGCTTCATTTCTTTGCATACAACCCGGTTACCCTATTTTTGAGGGTTTTGTAGTCCAAACATGATATAAAGGGGCTCTTACAATTTTTGTGATTACTGTAGCTTGTGTAAGAGGTCCCATGGATACTGTTGTAATTGTAGGATGCACGAATAGGCCATAGGATGCATAAATATGTATGTATGTATGTATTTTTATTTTTAAATTTAAATGTAAATGCAATTATTGGATGCTCTCCTAGAACAATAAATGCAACATATCATTAAAGAAATCCATATTTATGTATATAAATTTGTATTTCTAAATGAAAGTGTAAATGCAAAGAGCATATGGTTTTGTAGTGTTATACATACAACATATCCATAAATTAATGTAATTGAAATTCTAAAGTCTTCAACACATATAGTATGAAATCGATCAAACAGCTATTAAACTACATGAGAAATAAATGAAAATAGTAAATGCATATGTATGTGTATTTGTAAATGTAAGTGTAAAATAAATAAGAATAATGAAAATTATAAAAGAATACAAGGGGAGACCAATTCCTTATTGGGTATATGGAGTCTAATGAATATCTGCAAGTGTGGATTTCAATAATGGCAATAATTCAAACTATCAAGCATAGAAATTGTTTACAACTTGTGTAAATGTTCAAGTGAATAATTGACAAACTCTTCTTGAGATAGAATGGCAATTCTAGCTATGTGATTCTTCTTATTAATCCAACTAACACTTCCAAATTATTGTGATTGATAAAAATATTTTAATCCCTAATTGAGAGAACCAAATAACCAGATCACACATATATAACAAATGTACAATGATAAACTGAGTATAAAATTTTTATATCAATTTAAAAAATAGAGAAGCATCAGAATGGAGACAATCAAATAACTGCATAAATTTAACAAACAGTTGATACCAAAATCTTAATCCATAACTTAGATATCTTCATTTACTCCATCAAAATACATGCATCTAAGTCTCTGTATATGAAAGCATTTTTCTAGAAAGCTATCTACTGAATATCTCCTAACGCCTATATCTGTTGCATTACTATGGAACAGATATAAATACATCAAAACTTGGAAGGGACACATCCCTTCACAAATGTTCTATTTTACTTAACTAATTAAAACAAGAGATTAGGCTCTATTTATCCATAGATGAACATTTGATAAATCATCTAGATAATCCTAATGTTCATGAGTATCGACATCTCCTAATGCGTTCTTGGCTGATATTTCCACCTTTATCATCCTTTCGTTGTGCTCGCATCTCTCGTCCAATGTTGAATCCTTCCCTGTAGCATTTTCCAGAATTCCCTGCAACATCAATTCACATTCTTCGATCCACTTGGATTTTTCTTTCAACTTTTCTCCATCTTCAAATAGTGTAGGTAGTCCCATATTCGTAACATCAACTAACCCCTTTGCATCTTCTCACAGTTCCTCATAATAGTCCATGTGTCTCTTTATAATTTGGTTACCCATACCAATGGCCACACTATCAGGAACATCTCTTTCATTTAATTCTCAAAAAAATTCTTCAATCCTTCCATCAATTCTCTTGTGTTCCTGCCCTATAACATGGTTCTTTGAATATGCTCCCCATAGCTTATTCAACCAAATCGTTAAGTTGGCCTACCTTTTTCTGATTATTGCAGTGAATGTATCATATTTACCTTGTGAATATGCAGTTGACTCCTCCCTATGATCTTTTACCTCATGTGAGCTTTCACCATGTATCATTAATTTAGGAGGTCCCATTGTGACTCCTAGCATGTCCTTCAAATGATCATTTTCTCTCATGATCCTTTCATTATTCATTTTGTACATTTCCTTTTCTTTTATCAACATTTGTATTTGGGCTTTATTCAATTTTTTCACATTAATCCCAATGTTTGTAGTCGCCACAAGATCTACCTCTCCAACCTTCAGAGTCATGACATGTCCAAATGCTTTCTTAGTATCAATCACCACTAACTTTCTATGAGGTGGATCCAAGGCCCATATCATGAGTGATCCTTCATCTGGGTTATATTTGGATCTAGCATATATTTTTGTCACCCCCTCCGGACTAAGCTTGTTTTTGGCACTATTATCCTTTAAGAAGCTATCAAACACCAATGCAGAATTCAAATCAAGCCTTGGAAAGATCATAACTCCAGCATCCTCTAACATTTTCCTTCCTTTGTCAAGGGTCATATTAGCCATTTCTCTATCCACAGTTAATTTCAAATTATTCAGTAGCTGCTCCTCATTGCTTGGTGTAATATTATCAATTGTCTCCCTTATCTCCTTTCCCTTTTGCTTATACAAGAAAGATCTGAATTATGAAGAATTCACAAATTCATTGTCTGCTACAAATGACCTGTATGCTATCTTTTTGGTGTTTGTATCTTGGATCTCTTCAACACTTAGTTCTCTAGGAGGGTAGTTGTAA
This sequence comes from Sequoia sempervirens, assembly GCA_007258455.2. NCBI lineage: Eukaryota > Viridiplantae > Streptophyta > Pinopsida > Cupressales > Cupressaceae > Sequoia > Sequoia sempervirens. The sequence goes on from VDFB02191453.1 coordinate 20,244, forward strand.
TCTTGAGTTTTTAATCTGGAAATCCTACTGGGTAGGTGTCATGGCGTATCTTCTCCAGTTTCCTCATCTCCAAAAAAAGGGAATCATGTATCTGGAAACCCTTGGTTGTATTCCTCCACCAATCTCTTTGCTTCCCCTGCCTCCAAATTTCTAATCATGTCATCAAACTGATAAGGCACATGATCATATCATCCAAAGTTTATCCTTTGTTTGGTAGAATTGATATATCCCTATGGATCAAAACCTTCTCTTGGTGGAACCTTATTCATATTATACTGCATTAATTTGTCAAGGATCAAATCATATCCTTCCTTTGCAAGCACATTAAAATCACCAAAGCACAGAGTACTAGGCATAAATGCCTATTTTTTGAATGAACCAAAATTTATGAAACTAGAAAAATCCATTTGTCTTACAATTTCCAAATATGCAATCCTATCCGGGACTATTTTAGGAAAAATGAATGGATAATCCTCAAAACCAAACACCCTTACCATAGTAGCATCTTCCAAGCAATACCAGTCTCCCCAATTGTGATCAATTGGTCCATTAAAGTCCTTAGGTCTGAGGAACCGTTATATTTCATCAGAAAATGAGTGCACATAAGGATGACTGTAGAATTCATATACTGGCTTTACAAAATATTCTTCAAAATATAGGAAACTGGAATTAGCAAACCTACTGTCCCAAATGGCAGTCGACAATTGAATGGGTAACAATTTTCCCTCTTTATCAAATTCTGAAACCTTCAACTTTTCTGGCCAAATCCCTAACTCTTGTCTGAAGTACAATACTAGATGCATTAAAAGAGAATAATTCCTAAGGTGTATAAAAGGGGATTTATTCTTCATTGCCACCAATTCTAAGTCGAGCTCCTTGGAAACAAATGAAGCATAGTCGAATAACATAGAATTATGACATCGAATGTTAGCTGCAATTACCATGGGAACAATGGACATATACTCAGGAACTTCCATACCCAACACTTGTCCTACTAAGAAATAGGTATATTTCATATAGGGCTCAAATAAGTCCACATGGAATGGAGGCCCATCGCCATCATCAAGTGGGACAGTTTTACCATCTTGTTTAATTCTATGTAAGGGCAACCTCCAACCCTTGTAAGTGGTTTCCATTCTCCAAAACTCCTTTTCCAACTCTTCATTCACAATTTTCTCATTACACCACCCTTCCAACTTAAAAACCTCACATATTGAAGCCTCTGATATGTATATGAACAGTTTCCCAGATGGTCCGCATATGGCTTTAAGTTTTGAGTCATAGTGGGTGGCCAACAATTTTACCAGCTCTATATTGACAAACACATTAGGGAAAACTATTTTTCCCAAATTTAGATGCCACGGATTACAAACTTGCTCAAAACGATCTCTTTGTTGAAAGTGGAATCTAAACAATTCATAGCCTCTTATTGGGGTCCAAATATCTCCTATGTTCTTGCACTTGTCGTCCAATTTATCCACTTCCGCCCTCAGTTGTGTGGAGAGCCTACCTCTGGACCCAGAGCCAGGAAATTGGTAAATTAAATCCTGATTCAGGTTTCATTCAGCACCCTCCGACTCAATTCCATACTCAACTTTCTACTTCTCACTCTTAGGGTGACTGCTCTCACTTTTTTTTCTACCTTTCAACTTCCCCGAGCTGGTGCCTTCCATATTATTCACTTAAAATTGCAGAAATGAAAAATTTAAAATGTAGAGGACTAACTAGTTTTGATTGAGGTCTTTCAAATGAAACAATTCTCTGGCCCCTTGTTTGTCTCCTCATTTCCTTCATTACCAATTCACAATAATGTTCATTTTGCAATGATTTCCTTTCAATTTATGAAATTATCAGTACTCTGTGGCGCCATTAATGTTTTAACTCCAGGCATGAATGTAATAGATTTTTGAATTCCTTACTGTCAGATCAAATGAACTAGTCGGCAAGACACCTTCAAACTTTTGTTGATCTATACATTAGACCCCAGCCAACATTCATTGAATACTCTACTAATCAGGGTAACACTCTACACATCTGACCGATGTTAACATTTGCCCCGTATACATCACCAAGAGTCACCCCAACAATCATTTTGGTTCATTTGTTTCTTCATCAGCTTGACTTTTAGTATCACTAATACATTTAGTGGTTCCTCTGATGTCATAAGTCTCTCTGATAACTTTTCTTTTGGTCTTGAATATGTCACCATAACTCTTGCCAATATCCTCCTATCGGTGTAACTTAGTGGGTTGGGTGAACATTCAGGATTTACACCAATGGAACATGTCTCGCCAATATATTCCCAGTGCTCCTGTCGGTAAAAGAAATGATGGTCTCCTTGATGAAACTTCATCAGTAAGACTCTTGGCGATGACCACCAAAGCCAACCCATCTGTGAGAGATCAAACATCGGTATAGGATAGAAAACTCACTCTATTAGTTCATGTCTTGTCGATGACTTCCATCAGCAAGATATATCCAATGTCACACCGATCTGACCTCTTCAGGAGTTTTAAATAGACCTACACCATGTCATTATAGAGACTCTTGGCGATGACCACCAAATCCAACCCATCAGTGAGAGATCAATCATCGGCACATAGGATAGGAAACTCACTTTGATAGTTCATGTCTTGTCGATGACTTTTGTCAGCAAGACAAATCCAATGTCACATCGATCTGACCTCTACGGGAGTTTTAAATAGACTTACACCATGTCATTGTGGAGACTCTTGGCAATGACTACCAAAGCCAACACATTAGTGAGAGATCAATCATCGGCATAGGATAGAAAACTCACTCCAATAGTCCATGTCTTGCCGATGACTTTCGTTGGCAAGACAGATCCAATATCACACCGATGACTTGTCTTGCCAATAGATTCCCTTCATCGATGAGACCATAAGCCAATATCCCCAATATGTCTTCTTTAGTAATCCTAGCTTTGAACACGAGTGTAGGTGATCTTTGAATTTACCCATTGTCACATCAAATGTTCTATCCGAAAGACAATTCAAAATTTGGGCAATCATTTTATTCACGCTTGACTAACATTCATTAAACATTCTTTTGGTCGGGGAGACATTGTGTCGATATCACATAATCTATCCATCTGATTCATATAAATGTTATCAAGAGTCACCCCGATGACTATCTTGATCTATTTGTGTCTTCATCGGCAAGACATGGTGTATCACTAAGATATTCAATAATTTACCCAATGTTATAAGTCTCCCCAATGATTATTCCTTCGATCTCATGTACCACCAAGACTCCTTCCAATATAGCTCCTTGTGCTTTAATCGATGAGACAAGAGATGTTTCTTTCTGATGGAACTTCATCGGTGAGACCTATATGCTCAGTATGACCTTTTCATTTCACCCCAATGGAACTTGTCTTGCCGACGAAAATCTTTATCGATGAGACTGTGGACCGTGTCATCCCAATGTGTATCTTCCTATGTAATACGATCGGTGTGACATTTATGTTCTTTCGCCAATATGTTGAAAATGAAAATATAATGATTTACATGAATTAGAGAGACCTGCACAAATTCTTGTCGATATGGGTTATTTGAATACTAGATTTTGGAGGTTTTTCATGATATCAAATGGTCAAGAGTGATTTGATCATATGTGACTATGATGGATTATACTCAAGATAAGGTTTTCTTTAGGGAATCAACGAGTGCAAAATCACTTGTACTTTCACTTGAAGTATGTTTAATAACTCCAAAATGGGTGTCTAAAACCATCAAGGGTTTCTCTGGTGTTTTGGGAAAGTTTTAAGTTATTGGGAAAAAACTAGGTTTACACTGTTACAAGGATTCAATGAGTCAATGTGTGAAATTTTACTTTTGTTCTTTGTCAGGCTTTGAGAGTTGTTTAGATTTTTTAAATTGGTCATTCTAAACTTGTTGGAAGCCTCTTAAAGGCAGGTTGATAGGTTGGTTGAGTTGAACCTACTAGGTCTAAATCAGGTAGTTGTTATTGCTAAGGTGGATCACTCCTTTTTGCAAAGGCCATACACTTATGATTGGGTCAAGTGTTCTTTTCTTTAGAAAATTACTATTGCCTTTTTGATAGGTTATGATTTGATTAGATGGGTTATGAAGCACTTATTTCAAACAAATATCTTTATGAAAGAAGAATATTGGCATGAAATTAAATATGATTTGTATTCCAATGTAAAAACTACAAAGAATGGAAACAATTCTTTCAACACATAAACTATTATGTAGTAGTCAAATTAAAATGAAAAAGCTTACTCTATATTAGTTAGGATACACAACTAAGAAAATGATCTAAAGTGACTTATTTATCCTAGAGGAACTAAGTATATAGTATGCAAAGAAAATCAACAAACCCACAACTACCCCTATTTTGAAGGAGTTTAGTTTTCTCCCCTTCCTGATCTCACTAATATTGTCTAATTATTTTAAAGAGATGAAGGGTCATAACAACAACTTTATTCAACCCAGTAAATAGCTTGGTTAATGAAACTTGACAAAAGCAACAAAACAATTGCTACATTTGGCATTTCATGTTGAATTAAGAGTGGTGACAATAATCTACTTATAGTTTAATAAAACACTATTTTTATAAGAAGGCTTGACATTAGAAAGATAAGTGTTACTTATAGTTTAATAAAAGCAGTATTATAGTTTTACCAGCATATACCATCGAATGCTTGCATGGCTTCTTAGTTAATATATGGGGAGATGAGATAG
>VDFB02191454.1:0-18477 GCA_007258455.2 Sequoia sempervirens
ACTTTCTATTTTTAGAAAAATTTCTATTTTTAGAAATTTCTATTTTTAAATTACTATTTTAGAAATTTTGCCGGTAATATCCGTTTGAAAAACCCGAAAAACCCGGAAAACTTTACTATTTAGAAATTTCTAAAATAGTTTTCCTAAATTTAGGGATGAAAAACTGAGATCTGGGTTTTGTAGGTTATGTTGCTCTTAGCAGACCCAGATCGTCAGAAATTGAAAATTTTGTGTTTTAACCCTCCATGCAAGACATGCACACCCAAATTTTGACCTTTTTGACTGTTTCGACAAGACTTTTACTCATTTCTTCAAAATGTCTAAGTGTAACAAAAAATTTTAATTTTGGGGTACAACACTATGAAAAGCTAATTTTCCAATGAAATCTTAAATCTTCACACAAGATATGGAAAGCATAATTAGAGTGAAATAAAACTAATGCTGCCTAATGTTTATTATTTAAGGGATTTCCCTCACGGAAAAATGTAGAACACTTCACTGTTGAGTGACCTTGCTACCCAACTTTTAAAAGGCCAAAATGTTTTAAACATATTTTTTGGTGTGGATATCAGCTATCAAAAAGGGAAAAATTCAATTTTCAAACATGAATCCACCATCTCTATTTTACATGAAGTGAATGTATTCCAACCATTTCTAATCATAATGTTATGTTACAAAATTTAAAGCAAACTCAGAAGCTGACACTAGAATTTGAGAACCTGTAAGAATCAGATTCCAGACAATGGAGCTCTAGCCCTTGTGTTGTAAGCAAGGCCAAGCTCAATCTCCACCTCCTCCCTCCAATATATCAAAGAGGTTTGGTAGCAAATTCTGTATGTCATTGACCCATTCTAAATATGCCAATTGGTCACCTTGTCCACACAAGTCATTGCTAACTTAGTCTTCAAGGTGATCTATTTTGCAGCCAAATGAAAACAATTAACCCTGCCTAGAGCTTGCTATCTTGTCCTCATGGAAACAAGAAGCTATTGAAGAAAATGAAAAGAAGACTAAAGAATCTTCACAGAATCCTTTGCAAAAGAGCACATGCCAAGCTAGTGTAAGCAACCAGATCAACATACCCCCTCATTTGGTGCAAAGGCAATTGATGCATGTACATATGCCTCATCTTGGATTTCACTGATATTGCTCTTAAAATTTCTGGGCACAAAAACCAAGATTATTGTGTTCTTCGACTTTTAAGATATGTTTAGAATTTTTTATGTTTGGATCACCAATGCCCTTGGTTTTGTGAATTGGTGCCACCTTGAGTTGCACTTCATTTGACGTGTCGTCCATGCTTTCAAATAGGCTTCCAGTTTTGGTCAAAAAAGTTTACATACTATTTATTAATTATTATTATTAAAATAACAGGTGGCCACTTCCCCAGAAAAAGTATTAAAAAACCAGAAATAGAAATTTTAAACAACCATATCACAGGAGAGATATAGGTAGCTACAACATTGGAGAGATACACTCCGGAAAACAAAAAATAAGTCTATGACCAATGAATTCGATATGGTACTACATAATACACAATCAATGCCTTGTTATGCATGTAGAATACGACTCATCCATTATTTGTTGGGCAAGTAACATGGGATGAGATGGCTGTATAATATAAAGCTTGAAAATCACTTTCCCTTTCCCATTTATTAAAATATCTCACCCACTACAGAAATAAATTAAGCATTAAGAAAAACCAAAACAACCAGCAACCACAATTAAGAAGCAAGTTATACAAACTGAATGTTTGAGATTCTAAGAGATTCTCTTCCATACCTGCAAGGTTGCAACAGCCTCGACGGCCCCAGCTGCCCCTAACAAATGGCCAATCAATGATTTTGTAGAGTTCACCTTCAGCTGAAAAGATGAAATATCATCACTCAGCTAAACAAAGTTCTTGAAAATGCATGAAGAAAACGTTTTGAATATAAGTACAAGCCAATGTCCAAACAACAAATACAAGGAAGCATATGTACCTGAGGGTTCTGACCAAAACATTGGATCAAGGCATTGTACTCTCTCAGATCACCAGATTTGGTTGAAGCTGCATGAGCATTAACATAGTTCACATCTTCTCTTGCCACACCTGATTGTTTCAGAGCCTTTTCAATGCAGAGAAGAATCCCTGTACCTGTATATCATATTCACCACTATTTTAATGATCACCATTCTGTTATTTTCTCAAACTCAATAGATAAAGAAAATACCTTCAGGATGGGGCTCTGTCAAATGGTAAGCATCAGAGCTGAAACTTCCTCCAAGAAACTCTGCATATATCTTCGCTCCTCTTTTCTGCCAAGCTCATTGAAAGACAATGGACGCTATTATTAGAGATGATTTTTTCATATTCTAATAATACATCAGACATCTTGTTTTAAGAGTTTCATCTTTACTGAGCTGTAATAATCCTCTCACAAGCAATGCTATACCTTTGCATGTTCCAGCTCTTCAAGAAGTAATACACCTGATCCTTCACCCATAACAAATCCATCTCGATCCTGACAAGTGCAGTAGATAAAATCACATGTTTAGCCATCTGTATAATATCACACTGTCAATATGAATTAGACAAAAGCAAGAAGTCAATCTTGATTTGTAAATTTTCACAAGATAATAACAGTTATTCTGCATTCCTATACCAATTCTATATGATAAATAAGCGTAATGTATGTCAAATCCTGTTGCCCATTACAAATATACAAATGGATTGAGGTTGGCAATTGATGGAAGTAATCATGTATGTATACTTCACTACTGGAGAGCACTCAATCCCAAAGCAAACATGGAATATCAGAATTGTGAGGATTTAACTGAAGCCTATATATTTTGTGGACTCTTAAGTATTAATGGTTAAGAAAAAAAATAGAGGGGCAAAAATTTATACGGCATCCCAAGGGCGCGATGCCTGTGCAGGGTTTTCATTTCTTTGTGATAATGCTCTGCATGCTATAAAGCCTCCTAATCCTGTAAACAAATGCACACCCCCATAAGTTGAACACTTAACATGAGTTGATCATGCTTTAAAGTCTGAATATATCTGAGGATTAGAAAGAAATAGCACGCATGCTTACGTAATCTTCCTTATATCTCTAAACCTTCAACAAAATAACATATACCCAAGGAGGATGCTTTAACATCACAAACAAATAAAGACAAATTTCTACAATCTATACATATATGATTCATCGGTTGTGCACACAATGTGTTGATAAACCCATCCAAACTTACAATTCAAAGGTAACACCAAAAACAAATGAGTTGAACAGTGAACTCACCAATTGGAATAATTGCCGCATCAGAACCACCACAAAGCATTACATTCTGAAGACATAAGCACCACTGAAGTTTCAACTTTCAATTTACATTTTAAAGTAAATGGTAATTTTGTTTGATTCCAAGAATAGTTGTACTTAAAACAAGATTCCTAATAAAACTTACAGCTTCACCCCGAATGATATGATTGGCAGCACTTAAAATGCAGAAATTACTTGTGGCACAAGCAGTGGAGATTGAATAATTTGGTCCCATCCAACCCTGTAAAGTTAGTAACGGTGAAGGATATGATGACCCTTTTTGTCTGCAAATATGCATTGAACATGATCTGAAAAATCACTGCAATAAAATTTCAGAGAGTAACATTTACCAGATCCATGGCCAGCATAGCTGAGCCCATATTTGTTGTTGCAAAGGGTATACAGAAGGGATTCATTTTCCTGTAAGAAATCCTTAGAGCCTCTACTGCATCATTAAAAACCTGTTTATAACTTGACTGCATTAGCCACAACATGAACCCTAGTGCCTAAAAAGTGTGCCAGTCCTATAAAAATATTTCATTATTTTTCATTTTAATGACATCAATTCTGAATAAAATCTATCGCACAGAACCTCTGTCACACGATAATGCAGAATATTTCTTCTTTCTGCTTCAACTAAGGCAGAAAATCTCTCCTTTCTACTGCACTTCTGCAATGTTATCAATTTCATTTGGCTGGGATTAGTGAGGAAAAATTCTGATTGACAGTTGATTCTGTGGATTTGCTTTATTTGCTGACGGGTAACAATTATATTGTTATTGTTACCCTTTTCCCCCCTTTTCCCAGTACATTCTGTTGTGTTTTCTTTGTGCAGGCAATACCACAAAGAGTGGTTGCAAGAGTGCAGCAGAAATGAGAGATTTTCAGCCTCAGTTGCAGCAGAAAGAAGAAATATTCTACATCACATGGTATCTTTATAAGAGTTTTCTTCAATATATTCCTAGAAACTAGAAATTTAGAACCTTTTGATCCAAAAAGTGGATCATTAAGGTGAGGCTATTGTGGTCTAGGTATCACTAACATTCATTTTATAAAGTACTTGAGCCTTAAACAAAGTGTTGAGCCTGGATTCGGTGGGTTTTGTCAGCAGGTGAAATGTACTTTGGTTGATTTCATGTTGGCAGTCATCCAAAATATTGCACAGATGAGTCCAAGTCATTGTGCAAATCACAAAAGTTAGTGTTTTTCCTCTTGTGGTGAAATCACAGTACAAGTAGCAATTGTCTGATCATCACAGTGAATGCACTATATTATATGGCCAACATGCAGAGGGAAAACACCTTGGCAATTTCATACTGGCAGAAGCAACAAAAATGTTCTAAGACAAACAGAAATGGAATTCAAAACATTTCACTTGGTCTTTTCAAAAAAATTTGGATGCTTGATCTTCCTTTTCTCAGTTTTGGATGTTGTTGGAATCCATATACAAGGGGTGGAGACCTAAAAAAAAAAGGTAAGCAAATTGTAGTTCTGTAACTTTCATATTTGATATTTGTAATCCTTGAGTGTAAGTTGTAACACTAGAGAGGTGTTCTTGGGTGTTGGAACTAATTGCAGGTGTGTGGGATCTTGAGTATGGGAAGTAGAGCTCTATATAAGCCCTATGGCATGTGGTGGTTGTGAAGAGATTGAAACATAGTGATGCAAGGGTTTCTTGAAGCTCACTCACTCTTGTAGAGTTTTTACCTAGTTTGTGTTTCTCCACAATACATGGAGTGTTCATAGTCAATTGTCCTATTATGTCCACACTTCTCTTATCTCTAATTACTCTGTACTTTGCTATGTAGATAGATGAAACATGTGTGTGTGTGTGCTAAAATCCATAATTATTGTAGAGATGGGTATTATTGAAGGTGTTGTGAGTTAGTGTTGTATATCCATTAGTTGGTGACCACTTGGAGTATAACTCCATTTGTGTACAGATCAAGTGGTATCAAAGCAAGTTCGCATAACCTATGTTTGTGAGATTATGATCATATTCAGTTTTTCCCAATACAAGATCTAGTAGGAAAGGAATCCTAGCGCCTTTTTGAGCCAAAAATTGAATCAAGGGAGTGGTTAAGGACAAAGAGAATGGCAAGAGAGGATTATGGAGAAGCACAGTGTAGGAAGTTTGAAAAATATGTGGCCAAGGTATCTGTTGTAAAAGAAAAAACTTATAGGTTAGAAAGCATGATTCTTTCCTTGATAGCAAAAATGGCCCCTCCCAAAGAGCATCAAGAAGGGGAATCTGTAGATAGGATGTAGAGCAAGGGTAGTTGCCTATCTCAGAGAGACTCTTCAAAATCAAGACATAGATTGACATTCAACCATATAATGGAGATATTAGTGCCAATAAATTGGACTCACGAGTGTCCAAGCAAAGGTGTAACTCAGTCTACATTGGCTTTATCAACACCAACAAATCTCTTTTGCAAGATTGGAACTTGTCGGATATGCTCTTACATGGTATGAGATCTATATACACTCCTTGAAGGTTTAAAAAATGCCACTAACTCCCAAGGGGGATGACTTCAAAATGTTGTTGAGAAAACAATTCTACCCGATTTGCCATGAAGAAGAAAGAGTAATGCAATGGCATCATTTGAAGCAAGAGCATGGGCAAAGCATGCATGCATACACAAGTGAGTTTAGGAAGACAGTAGTTCATCTTGGAAAAAATATTATGGACCCTGAGGTTCTGATAATGTAATGTCCCTTACCTAGCCTTGCTCTTCAATTCGCTTGTTTTCCCTAGAATTCGATTGTTGATTAGGTTTAGGGTTTCTTCTTTCCAAAAGGAATGTGTTTCTCTAATGAAATAACCCTAGATTGAAATCTGCATTCACCCATTTAATAACATTTTCACATACACATATATCTGTTAGCAATAATATCTAGATATCCAAAATATATCCATAATCATAAAGCAATAATGAAGACATAAGAGGAGTGCCCTAGGTGGATCTGCCTCGAAGCCCTCATGTAAAGCTCAAGAGGTTGTCCATCACAAACCTTCTTGCCTAGGGGCTTAGTACTTGCATTCTCCACTCATGGCAACACCTCGGAAGACACTCGTCCTATCAAGGGAGAGGAACCATAGAGTCCAAGTGGCCTAAGGCCTACCACCTCCCATTGCCCAATCCTGTATCTCAGGCCTAAGGGGTAGGGACCTAGGTGGGACCCCCATCTTTCTATAACCCAATCCCTAGTCAAGGGCCTAAGGGGCTGCAAGGCCCAATCCCTTGTCTAGGGCCTAAGGGGCTGAAAGTGGGGGTTTTAGACAATCCACTTCACTCATGATTCACCCTCCCTAATAGGGTTACAAGCACGGAGAAGACAATCTTTACACAATCAAATATATTTGCATTCATCCAGGATTTATTTCATGCCTATAATCAAATATATTTTCATTTACCAATGCTTCTTTAAGTTCATCATTTCCTATGATAATTCTCATTATGATAAGATTAAAGGAAGTCATTATATCAATAATCAGATTAGCAATATCTAGTTCTTATACTCAAAATATGCTAAATATTATTGCTAAGTGAGTACGTTACCTGATCTGCTGCCTTCCCATGATTCTTTATTCCTTAATCACCTTCCCTCAATCTTATATGTATGTATATATATTATATTAACTTACTCCCCAAATATATTCTTGACAATAACACTTAATCAAATGTATTTCGCATAATTCATTTCCAATCTACTGCTTTATGAAGATTTCTAATTGATATTTTTCCTATCCCTTTACCAAATGATGCACTCCTCCCTATATACCCCTCAAAGTGAAATGAAGAGTCACACCTTTTTATTTTCCTTGCATCCTTTACGGGATGTACCTCTTCATTGATTGCTGATTTCAAACTTCCTTGGTTATTAAATTCATTGCTGCCTTAAAGTTCACTACTTTCCAAATCTTTATTTGCTGACTTAAGATACTTTTCATCGCTGCATATGATATATAGCTTATCTTTATAACTATGTTGCATTATCATTGAAGCATAATCGCTGCTTTTAATGGAATTGTATTTATTAGAATCCTTCAATTATTTTTATGTTATTTTTATATTAATATATTATATATATTTCTTATTCTACTTTTATATTTATAAATTGATTCTATTGTTGATATATTTATATTATAAATTATTATATTATAATAATTATAATTATAATAATATTAAATTGTTAATATTTATTTTTATATTTTTGATACTGATATGGTCATTCATTTTATTTATTAATTTATTTGCATTTTCCAATATGTTACCATTTCGGGGACATGACAGTCCACCCCGCCCAAGATTGCTTGCCCTCAAGCAATCATAATCTAAGATGTGTAATTTTAAGATGTTACTCCTTGTGGTGATGATATCAACCTTGATAGGAGTTGTACATTTTAACCCAAGTGATGGTTATTCTGGTTATGAGGACAATGTATTGACTAATACTCTTAAGTTCTACTATTTCTCCTTACTCTCAAACCCCACGAGTTGGAGTTTGTGAAATAGTACAACTTAAAACCACATGAATCAAAAATGAAAGCAAACACTCAAGCAGCTCAACCAAGCAGGCAAGTAGCTCAACCAAGCAAGCAATCAAGTAGCTCAAGCAAGCAACCAACTAGCTTAAGTAGACAAGTAGGTAGCTCAAGCATGCAAGCAACTAGCTCAAGTAGACAAGCAGGTAGCTCAAGCACATAAGCAACTAGCTCAAGTAGACTAGCAGGTAGCTCAAGCACACAAGCAACTGGGTCAAGTATGTAAGCAACTAGCTCTAGCAGACAAACAGGTAGCTCAAGCACGCAAGCAAGTAGCTCAAGCAATCAAGCGGGTAGCTCAAACACACAAGCAAGTAGCTCAAGCAGCTCAAGCACGTAGCCAAGTAGCTCAAACACATAGGAAAGTAGCTCAAGCATACGAGCAACCAGCTCAAGCAAGTAGGCAACTAGCTCAAGTAGGCAAGCAAGTAGGTCAAGCATACAAGCAACCAGCTCAAGCAAGTAGGCAACTAGCTCAAGTAGGAAAGCAAGTAGCTTAAGCATGCATAGGATGGTAGGAAAGATGCTCTGATACCACTGTAATGTCCCTTACCTAGCCTTGCTATTGAATTCACTTGTTTGCCCTAGAATTCGATTGTTGATTAGGTTTAGGGTTTCTTCTTTCCAAAAGGAATGTGTTTCTCTAATGAAATAACCCTAAATTGAAATTTGCATTCACCCATTTAATAGCATTTCCACATACACATATATCTGTTAGCAATAATATCTAGATATCCAAAATATATTCATAATCATAAAGCAATAATGAAGACATAAGAGGAGTGCCATAGGTGGATCCACCCTAAAGCCCTCATGTAAAGCTCAAGAGGTTGTCCATCACAAACCTTCTTGCCTAGGGGCTTAGTACCTGCATACTCCACTCATGGCCTGTGATGAGCCTAGCTGGCTCCAACTTAAACCCCTGACTTTTACTAACTTGTTTTTATGTTTTTTGAATGTTTAAAGAAGAATTATAGACAGAAGTAGAAGGGGCGCCAAGCATAAAATGTACATAAAACTCAAATTTAAGCTAGATCTAAGAAACTGCTTATGAATTATGTGATAAACAACTGCTATAGATAGATCATGAACAACAAACATACCCAAATAGCTCCAGATTAATTAAATAAAGATTTTTTGCACTTGCCAGACAAGAACGGTTGAAACTAAGTAAATGCAACGCCTGGAGCCTGGATCGACTTTCTCCCACGCAAAGACTGGAGGAAAGCAATTGAGAAGTGTAGGCGCCAACAATGGAGCACAGAAAAGGCCAGAAAGAGAGGCGTTTTTGCCTCTAGCTCCCAAACACCCTTTTTTTAGGTGACACGCCTTTCAAGGCAAAGTACGGCCTCTGATATGCTGAATGACAATCTTTATTGAAAACTAAAAGAAAATAAAGATGGCATCCTAGATTTGTAAGCCCTCTTCTTATTGAAACCTATAAACTTCCGAATAGAATAGCTTTGAAAGCATAGATGAACTCCTGAATTGAAGCTCCCACAATTTCGATCATTCAACCGGTATTCCACAGTCTCACAATCACACATCAATGAAGAATTTCCGCTCTCCAATGAAGAAGTTTCCTGAAACCCTTGTCCTCAGACAAAAACCATAGAGAAGAAAATATCAAGCAATGTCAAATAATCAAGAAGTGAGTTTGAATTGCCTTTCCTTCCTTATATCTCGCAAAAAGGCACGCACTTCTAAAAGTCACACACTTTTGCCTTTAAAATACATTAAAATGTATTTAAATCCCTTTCAATAGTTTTTAATCCCACTTTATGAAGTGTGCGCACCTTTAATATGACTTAAGTGATTTATTTTATCACTTTATAATCCTTAAGTCATCTTTTAAATATATTTAAGTAGCTTTTAACTTTTATAGAGTCAATTTGACTTTATAATTTACCAATAAGTTAAATAATTAACTTAACCACCAAAATATTCATAACTCCCTCCAAACTCAGCATTTTTCTATACCGTCAGAAGCTAGCGAACACTGTGCTACAGATGCTTGCACTGAAACCACTACTGAAGTGAAGGAGTGGGAATGAAAATACCCACCAAAACGGCCACTAACCCCCTAACCAAATCTTGTCAGCCTATGAGGGTCCAAGAAATAGACTAACCATCACAAAACAAGATCACACTAAAAAAGGTGGCAACACCTCGGAAGACACTCGTCCTATCAGGGGAGAGGAACCATAGAGTCCAAGTGACCTAAGGCCTACCACCTCCCATTGCCCAATCTCGTATCTCGGGTCTTAGGGGCAGGGACCTAGGTGGGACCCCCATCTTTCTATAACCCAATCCCTAGTCAAGGGCCTAAGGGGCTGCAAGGCCCAATCCCTTGTCTAGGGCCTAAGGGGCCGACATTGGGGTTTCTAGATAATCCACTTCACTCATGATTCGCCCTCCCTAATAGGGTTACAAGCACGGAGAAGACAATCTTTACACAATCAAATATATTTGCATTCATCCAAGATTTATTTCATGCCTATAATCAAATATATTTTCATTTACCAATGCTTCTTTAAGTTCATCATTTCCTATGATAATTCTCATTATGATAAGAATAAAGGAAGTCATTATATCAATAATCAGATTAGCAATATCTAGTTCTTATACTCAAAATATGCTAAATATTATTGCTAAGTGAGTACATCACCTGATCTGCTGTCTTCCCATGATTCTTTATTCCTTAATCACCTTCCCTCAATCTTATATGTATGTATATATATTATATTAACTTACTCCCCAAATATATTCTTGACAATAACACTTAATCAAATGTATTTCGCATAATTCATTTCCAATCTGCTGCTTTATGAATTTCTGTTGGTGCTTTTCTCACTTTACCGTAGTGCACTCACTCCCTGTCTCCCTCATTGAATGAAGTCATCACACCTTTTTATTTTCCTTGCATCCTTTACAAGGGATGCACCTCTTCTTTGATCGCTGATTTCAAACTTCTTTGGTTATTAAATTCATTACTGCCTTAAACTAAGTTCTCTGCCTTAAATAAAGTTCACTACTTTCCAAATCTTTATTTGCTGACTTAAGATACTTTTCATAGCTGCATATGATATATAGCTTATCTTTATAACTATGTTGCATTATCATTGAAGCATAATCGCTGCTTTTAATGGAATTGTATTTATTAGGATCCTTCAATTATTTTTATGTTATTTTTATATTAATATATTATATATATTTCTTATTCTACTTTTATATTTATAAATTGATTTTATTGTTGATATATTTATTTTATATTAGTTTAATATGTATAAATATTTTTAATATTTATATTATTATATTATAATAATTATAATTATAATAATATTAAATTGTTAATATTTAATTGCATTTTCCAATATGTTCCCATTTCGGGGACATGACAGATAAAGTATGTGAGAAGAATATTTTATCACCTACAAAGAGTGATTCTCGGGACCAAGACCCAAAACCTAGGTGAGGCATGTGCCCAAGCACACTACCTTGAGCTGGATAAGAATGGGACCTCTTCTAAAAAGCACAAGGGTAGAGAACAGCTATATGGTGGTAAGAAGAACCGAGACAGTGAAGGTAAAAAGATTGCTACTACCATGAAAAAAACGAAGGGAAAAGGTAAGAGCAAGTCATATTGTATTCATTGTGACAACGATGGGCATGTGGATGAAAGATGTTAGAATTTGCATCCAAATTAGCACCTTCTTGGATAAAGGCAGAGAACGACGAGAACAATGTCTATGTGGACAAAGGAAAAGAAATAGATGGCCACTCAAAGATAGATGAATGTCTTACTCTTTCTTGTGCTTCCTTGTAGAAGGGTGTTATTTCAGTGAGTAATGGAACTCCAAGTGACGAGGAGCTCAAAATTATTCCACATCAAAATACAAGCCAATGTAAGAAGTTTGATGCATTGTTTGACTCATGCTCTCAAGCAAACCTTATTTCTTGCAAGTTAGGTTGAAGAGCTTGGTCTAGAAGTAGCAGGCAACCCACATCCTTATTCCTTGAGGTTGTCAAGGGATGGTGTAAATGTTAAAGTCACAAAACAATGTAAGTTACAATTAGGGCTTACTTTGGAGTTCATAGATGAGGTAGTGTTTGATGTGGTTCCTTTAGACATTTGTGGTGTAATTTTTAGGATTTTGTATCTGTATGAAAGAGATGCAGTCAATTTCCAAAGAAATAACTAATACAGATTGATCCTGAATGGAAAAGAGTACCTCTTGAACTCTCAGTGGCAAATCCAAGATTGCCTTGGCTAGTACATCAAAAGAAAAATGGTTGATTAATGAAAGTAGAGGATCTGTTTTCTTAGAGTTTGAAGATGTAACTGGTGGGATGGAAAAGAGATTCGTACATGCAAAGAGGAATGAATATACACAAGACTATTTGGTACAAGAAAGCAAGTGCACTTTGCAAGAGGTGAAGACCAAGTGCTCCATTGGAAGCTTGGGGTAGGGAGAGAAAAATTCCTCATTCTTAGTTCCAGTAGTTTTTAGGACGAAAAGCTTCCCTATTGGAGAGGTGTGATCCGAAAAGCAGATCATTGAAGTGAGACAATTGTGGTGTAGTTGCCACTAACATTCAGTTTATGAAGTCCTGGAGGCTCAACAATAGAACAAAGTTTTGAGCCTAGATTTGGTGAGTATTGTCAATGGCAGGGGTATAATTGGTTTCATTTTGGCACTAGTCCAAAAGATTGCAAGGATGAATCCAAATCAAAGTGCAAGTGACAGAAGTTAGCATTTTTCCTCTGGTTGCAAAATCTCTGATTTCCACAAGAGGCAATTACATAATCACCACAGTCAATGTACTGTATACTACAACAAACGCACAGCTGAAGCAGCAAAAGGGAATGTGTCACAGCAATTTCATATTGGCAGAAGTAGAAAAAACATTTTGAGACAAACAATGATGGAGTTTAAATCATTTCACTTGGCCTTTTTGCATTTTTTGGATGTTTGATCTTCCTTTTCTCAGTTTTGGGAGGTTGTTGGAGTCCATGTACAAGTGGCAAAGACCTAACAAAAAGAGAAAGGTGATCAAGTTGGAGTGTTGTAACCTTCATGTTTGTACGCTTGAGCATAAGTTGTAACAACGGATAAGTGTTCTTGGGTGTTGGGAATGTAGGTGCATGGAAGCTTGAGTATGTGTAGTAGAGCTCTTTATAAGCCCTATGGTGCATTGCACTTGTAAAAAGACTGAAACATGGTGATGTGAGGGTTCTTGAAGCTCACTATTGTGGATTTTTTACCTAGTTTGGATTCTCCATGTTACATGGTATGTTCATGGGCAATCTTCCCATTATGTTCATGCTTCTCCTATCTAATATTGCTTTCTACTTTGCTTACTGGATATATGAAACATGTGTGTGTCTGTGTGTTACACTCTATAATTAGTGTAGAGAAGGGTATTATTGAAGGTGGTTTGAGTGAGTTAGTGTCGTATATCTGTAAGTTGGTGACCTATTGGAGTATAAATCCAGCCATTTATAGATCACCCTTTGCATATATTTGAACAACAGCAACAATTGAATTGTCAGCAAGTTTTATTTGCTGGAAGAGAAGAATATTTCAGAACAAATTACCTTCATTCCACCCATGGCTGATCCAATCACCACTCCACACATTGACTTGTCTAATTCTCTTATAACTTCTTCAGTCATTTCACCATCCACCAAAGCTTTTTTACCAGCAGTGAGTAGATAAAGCATAAATTGATCCATCCGTTTGGAAAATTTTGGTGAAACCCATCCATCTGTAGAAAATGACTTAATTTCACCAGCTATTTTCTACACAACAGTGACAGAACTTTTCAATCAATTGCTCAGGAAAATTGCATTCAACTATTGGAGTAAGATAATAAAAAATATAGCAAGCCATGCACAGATTTCTACACAAGACATCAAGAATTACATTAATAAAAATTCTAGTTACTTTTAAAAATGAAAATAATTTACATAATCCAAGATGTCTTATTAAAAGCAAACAAACTACACATCATAAACAAGCAA
Source organism: Sequoia sempervirens (assembly GCA_007258455.2). Classification (NCBI taxonomy): domain Eukaryota; kingdom Viridiplantae; phylum Streptophyta; class Pinopsida; order Cupressales; family Cupressaceae; genus Sequoia; species Sequoia sempervirens. Next base: position 13,874 of record VDFB02191454.1, read on the forward strand.
AACTAACATGCACTCACAAAATCACGACTTGCACAGCAAGACAATTAAATCACATAAAAGATAACATCTAGTTAAAACACACAATGGAGCTCATGCCAATGACGATGCAAATAATGACTACTAAACATTATAACAGACAAATCTGGGTAACTCAGTCAATGTAACTTTCTACAAGCCAATTACAATAAATATGGCAAAAATTACCGTTGGGAAGTCTGTACAATCAAATCTTTCAATACCAGTGATACCACTCTTCCCTTGAAGAAGATTATCATAGAATGTATCTGGATCATGGCCAAGACAAGTTGCGACACCCATTCCAGTTACAACAACCCTTCTTTGTTTGGTATCAGATTGTTTCTTGTTAGCAGCTTCCTTTACAGGTAGCATGGCAGCAGCCATAACTTTGCCTGAAAGTAAAAGAAACTTTATGAATTGCCAAGGATTCCAAATAGATCAGCAAACATATCTAAGTTGGATTCAAATATTTAGAATATGTAGCAAAATAACAGCTCATTCAACATTAAAGACACTCAACAAAAATGGCAATAGACATAACCAACACCATAAGAAACAGTGAAATTGAAATTGAATTTCGCTAATCTTCAGGAGTACACTAGTGGTTGATGACACAGGTGTTGAAGATTCAAGAATTCTGTTGAAAGGAAAAAAATATAAAAATAAGACTTGATTACAACTAAAATTGCTTATGCCATTAAGGTTTTGCATTACTAGCAAAATAGTGAGCATAGCAGAGTAATGTCAGCATAAAACTGTGGCTCACACAAGGCTGACAGATAAAAATGATGCCAGGCATATTTAATCTTAGCTCAATGAAAATCAGAATTCTTTTACATTATATGCACAAACAATTTACATTGCCATCCACCAGTATTCTTTTTTTAAGTTTTTAATCTATTTTTCATAGTTTGCACTTTCAATAAGAATTCTAAAAAGTGAGCACCATCACCATGCCTTCACCTTCTGAAGATGATAAAAAGGCTATACCAGACTCTTTAGGAACAATTGTTAGTCCATTAATTAAGCATTACATGCAGGAATAGAGTGAGAGGATGCCTAATGTATTTTTATTTTTTTTTGGAATCAATACATACACTTGTATTGCGACAAGGAAAAATTAGTTATGACACAACTACTGGATAGTTGAAAAAATTAGTATTTTAAAGTATGTAAACTTTCCATATTACTCTCCATGAGTTAGTTAATGAGATATGCATGTCTCTCCCCCAATAATGGAGACGTTCATACAGGGAATAAAAGAGGGGATTTTAGAGATACCCAGAAATCTAGTTTCAAAAGTTAAACTTTGATGGAGTGTTCATCATGCTGAGGTGTAACTACTAACTACAATGGCAGCAAAGGGGTGCATTGTAATGGTGTGCGTGTTCACAAAAATCCCTTTACATAAATTTGCTGGCCATTTACATGTCAATTAATAATTACTATGTAATTTTATATATATAGTTTTTAAAACATAATTAGTATGTACTTGAAATTTTTAAAATTTTGCACAACAATGTAAAAGACATCACTTAAATATTTAAATATCTTATATTTATATATTAATTATAATAATAATAATATTAACTTAGTAAAATAATTACAAATTAATTACTAATTATGTTTCACCAACAACATGGCTAAGCCAATTGGTTTGGTCAGGGCGCTCAAAGTGTCGATTTCCTTGGGCATTGAAAATCTTGAGGTTGAAGAAATTCACACATTATAATTGGAGCTATGTCCAAAGGGACCTGCTAGGATTGGAAGCTTGCCTCCCTTCTTGAAGAAGGAAGAGCCCTCTCTACCTGCTTTGGCCAACTTTCTTGGTCTCATATCTTCAAGGAAGGCAATTAAGCAACCTCTTGGTTTGCCAACCCATACCTTACAATTCTAGAAGGTTCACATAAAGAATAACCTCAGGGAACAAAGTCAGGTTGGACGTTTAAATGAAACTTGTGATCAATATGCAAATGGTTTAGGTCAATTGATGGGAATCGAAACTCTCCTTCATTTTTAGCTTTGCTAGGCCAAGGAAGGTATTCACAAAGATCTCACACAAGGATTAAAGAGAAATAAAAGAACAGGACAATAGTATGGTCACATGCTTAGCCATGCACCATGCACAAGAATAATACAAAATATTGTCACTAATTACCTCTTCTGTTGGCTTACCTATCTTTTAATCCAAGGATCTCTTGAACATTAGATATAATTCAAATTATAAAGCAACTAAGGATGAAAATTCAATCAATTCCAAAAAACATAGATCCCTTTGCTGCAACTCACAACTTCTATAACCTAAGACTACTCAAATATGCACAGATTTCTTTAAATGATTAGGCAAGTGAAATATCTCTAAAGATTGGACTCAATTAGCATCATTAAGCTTCTGCACATTGGGTAGATCATAACTTATGACAATTACAAAGAACAGAGTATATATTCATTATAAAACATGATTAATCATCAAAGGAGGATCAATGTCTTGATGCAATTGGTGTTGGAGTCGAGACTTTAAAAAAACAGGTAAGCGCATCTGTAAATCGAAGCCTAAGAGCTAGACATGAATCAATTTAAAACAAAGAACCAAAATTACACTCAAGATCTCTTTAGTATGGATGCAATTTCACTTTAGATGCAGTTCACAAAATCAAGAAACATCACATGACAAATCATTCATAGTAATCTTAAATCCCATATATTTAATGAAAAGCTTTTAAATCTTCTGTGACAGAAAACTAATCAGAAATAACAAGACAAAACATGTGGCCTCAAAGATGAATTTTTCATCCCCTAAAATTCCCTAATAACTATGTAGGCATTTGCATCATGGAGAGGATAACTACTTGTAAAAACTCCTCCAGACTTACAGACATTGAAATACTACATTATACTCAAACTACTAAACTTGACACCAGAAAGTACTCAAACTAGAGGACACCATACAAAAATATGGCTAAAAAGACCCCATCCTCCCTCCTCTCTCAGCTCGGGGATAAAAGCTTCAATTTACAGTGTTGGAATAAGGCCCACTCAATGGGTGGTTGACACTTTTTCAATACCTTACAACAGAAAATGAAGCCAACACAAAACCTCCCCCTAGCCTACACTTGTCAAGTTAACTACTCCCAAGGCCTTGGGAGCAAAATTGGCACTCCCAAATGCTTGCAAAGTTTCAACATGAACACTCTAGATGTGAATGATGACATCTTCCACCAACTGGCCTTGATTCTTCAAGGAGTCCTTAGACCACATCGCAGCCAGCTCGCCCCAAAGAGAAGCAACTTGTTTATCTATCTAGGGTTGGCTTGTCTCCATACAAGCCAACATATCAAAGATGCTTGACAAATGCCCATTCAACTCTACAAAAAAAACAGTTGTCACTTTGAAACACTCGAAGATGGCATCGATCTCCTCCTTAGTTTCATGAAACACCTAATAAATAGTAGGCCTCCCTCTCTTGCCACCTAGAGACAAGGGTGATGAGCACACACTTATACTAAGAGGGGGGGTGAACCAATATAAGACAATCTTTTACTTAATAAAATTCAACAACCACAATAAAGCAATCACATAAGATCTAACAACTAGGAAACACACAAGATTTATGTGGAAACCCTTTCAGGAGAAAACCACAAAGAAAGACTGCTTGGATCTACTATCCAAATCCAGCCACAAAAATAAAATTCTCTTACAAATATTTGTAGGCACCAACCTGTTGATGCGTGTTTTGTGACACAACAAACATTTACTAGAATAAAGTGTCCAAGACGCTCTATCCCCTCTTGAAAAACTACCTTCTATGCTAAGATTGCAAGTAAGATAATATGGTAATTCCAATGTTTAAGATGAATGCGGATGAGCTCTGTGGTTTTGATGTGATTTGCTGGTTATGACAAGAGGACTTACGTAGATGAAGCGGAGACATAATCGGTATCATTTGGATTTTTGATTTTATAAAAGTACTAAAAGGTTTAAAGATCTATCTTTTCCTGAAATCAAGAGGCGGCGAGGGGTAAATGAAACCAAATAAACAATGCTCGCTTCCACCCGTTGGCGACATCTACACAGAGCAAGTGCAATCTTCTGGGAATGTGCTTATGATTTTCACGTAATGAACTACTACCATCAAATCGAACAATAATTATCCAAACAGAAGTTAAGCATCCACGAAAAAGCTCAGTCTAACTTTGCATATTGAGTGAAAAGCATCCACTCAAAGAAAGTATGAGCTGGGTTTCACTAGTCTTCGTTATCAATCCATCATTCTTCTAACATACATTCTAATTCAAATTTACTAAATGAGAAAGAAAATATGCGACCATGCAACTATTTGACAATCAAGGATTCAAGGCACCTCATGCTTTTGAGCTTTATTATCAAAATAGTGTTTTAACAACAATCTCATAAACTCTCTCTTATTTTCTACAATCTAATTCTCTTCTAATGAATTATAATTCTTCCTCTTCTTATCTAATTCTCTAATTTCTAATTTTCTAATGAAATGAAAGAGAGCGAGGAGGGTTTATATAGTATTTCAGAATTACAATGAATGGCCAAGATTGAAATGAGATCAATGGCCC
>VDFB02191455.1:0-12022 GCA_007258455.2 Sequoia sempervirens
AATTGAACTTCATTCATTACACATCATAAAAGATTACACAAAATATTCTTTACATATTGTATTTAATGAAATCATTATGAATAACCATCATGTCTGTAGATAACAATTGAAACTAAAAAACAATTGATAACAAAATATGAAATCAACTAACTTATCTAAGGACTCGTCCATAGGCTATATACAAGCATGAGAGAGTTTATTCTAAATAACAACTAATTGCAATCATTAACTTACACTCCTAGATATCAAAACATATAGTTAAGATTGAATTGTTCAAGTTCGATAACTGAAAAGAAAGAAGAATCCTAATAGAAATGAAAATCTGTAAAACAGAATTGCATGTAAAAGACAAATAGTTATTCAAAATCCTATCAGCAAAAGAGTTCTTCTCTAGCACTTTATTAACTTGTCATAATGATGCACATTCAACTTCATCAGGCGTCTTCATATAGTAGTTATTACATTCAGCTTAATCTAGAACTTCCCATGTTTCGATGTCTCAGTCCCCCTTTTGTTGCAAGTTCAACTTACAGTTCCTACATGCTATAGTTCTTTGTGAGTTGCAAGAATTTAATCCACAAAACATATACAAAAAGCTAACTACCATAATCAAACATAGAATTCCATCCACATTTCATGCAAAGTCACACATAAACTATGTTGATGTTACTATATTATAGCCATATTTCCATTACTATGATTTAGGTTCAAGGTTGTATAATAAACATGAAAAGATAGCATAGCATAGGAGTATTGTCTGAAATGTATATTTTTAAAAGTGTCTGAAAGTATGCATAAAAGCAACAAAAATTGGGCTAATAACTGAACCCATCAAAGATTAACAATGTTTTCCATTTTTTGGTTTTCTTATTGTAAGGCAATAAGATTGTGAAAGACCATTGAAGTAGATTTTAGTTTATTATCAGGAAAATTGATTCATTCTTCACTCTCTAATGCATAAGTCACCAGTCATATTAATCTATAGAATCAAAACCTAGGAAAAATCAACTGAAATTTTAAAAAGTTATTCTTTTACTTTAATTTTATTTATTTATTCTCATCTCACATCATTGAAGTACAAAGCTATAGATGGATTTGAAGAAGATTTAGCCAATCAGGTTAATCCTCCTAATTAAGTGTGAGAATTGTAATATGTTTTGACATCATTGAGCACATTATTGCAATATGAGAATGATGTTATGTAAAGGGAAACCCACCTTGGTTTTGCAGAGCCTAAAGTGTAGAGGAGAACAATTGTAAAATTTGTCACCTATTCATCAACCACTGATCTAGGGTTCTTAAGTATAGAATTTGGCTAATCCTTAGAGAAACTTGGGAAATCAGTTGGAAACACTAACACCTCCAACTTGAAATGACATATGTTGCTATTTATTAATAACGTTTGATTTAATTTTTTTTTATTTTTTTAATGTTTAGTCAATCTACACATTATTCTCTACATGATGAAAAAAATCATGTTACAATTATTTTAGGTCAAATTATGTTGGATATACATGAGAGATTTTTAAAAAAACACATTAATCTTAGTAAAAAAAAACAATTTAAACATAATTATTAAAAAATAATAAAAGAATATCCTAACCAAACTTCAAAATAATATGCATCTTTATACAAAATAATTTAAAAAGATGCTTTCATTTGCTACTTATTTTTTCAGCCACACATGTGCATGGTTTGACCTAAACCACACCATTTGAAAAATGCCATTTTTTGTGCATCCTCTACTAAACCAAATTTTATCATTTGGGTATTAGAATAAATCACATATTTTAAAACTAGAAACAAAATTTTACATTTCATAGTTTTACACTGTGTAATATTCTATGTGTAAGTGCTTCAAATTTTCATGCCAACTAGGATAAATTTTGATTTCAAAAAAAATGCTTTCACTTTTTTAGCCAAAAAATGGACTCAACTTCTTGTACTTACCCTATGTAGCATCTATTACATATGTTCTATATCTAATTTTGTTGTGTGTCTCCTTTTTACATCTCCATGTTCATGTCTCTATGTCTCTTCTCTTGTGGTGACGCTAAGTGCTTATTTAGCCTTCTCTTGATGTGGAGACATGTCCTTGTGTCCTTGTGCCTTTCCATCATTTGAAAGGTAACACATGATACTATTTTCTATCATATAGTGGTCTTCCAATGACTATTTATTTATTTAGTTTGTGGTTCTTGACTTACCAACACTCAACTTCAAGAAGTCATTAATGTCACTAACCCCAAAATTGTTCGCACTCCCTTTGATTTGCACTTGATTCCTTACACAACCTTATTTTAAACAATCTAGCAGAGCTAGGAGTGATGTAGAACATAAGTATAGTGTCCATACGCATGTTTCTTCTTCCATTATTTGCTAAACTCTTAAGACTACTTCTACTATTTCTTCCATGCATATACCATACTCCATCATTCTTGCTTCCTCCATCCTTTCTTCTCCCATCCAACCCCTCCTTCAACCCAACATACCACCTTTCACATTTCCTTTTGTTTGTTCCTTCTCCATGTCACCCCACCTCTTCCATTCTTCCTATTCCTCCCCCTACTTCTCATCCCACCCACATCCCTTCCTACACTTATGTGCTTATGATTAATACTACTTCTCCAACTACACCAATATGCCTCATTCCTCTTTTACTCCCCTACCTCCTCTTTCCTATCCCATACAAACACTCTATTTGTTTTGTCTTGACAATGTTTATGATGACCACATCTTGTGCAAGGCTGTTCCTAAATCACTTAAGGAGCATTCACTTGAGTGGTTTTATTCCTTGCTTTATACCTCCATGTGTAACTTCAAGATGATGACTAAACCTTTCATCACTCATTTCCAAACTCAGATATCTCTTGAAACCAACTTCACCAACTTTATACACCATAAGCAAGAAAAAAAAAATTTCAATAATTTCTTTTGTCTCCAATACATATTAGCTAAGATACACTACCAACTCCCAAACATAGAGATTTAGGAGTTCATTGATAATATTGTTTCCTTCATTTAGGAGAAGACTATGTTTAAAAATACAAAACTTTTGTAGACCTATATGCCACACATAAAGGCCACAAAAATAAAATAGATAAATTTAACAAGGGTTCTATAAGTACACCTCCAACATCATCCAACAACTTCACCAAAACATATAAGAAACTCTTTGCAACAAACACCAACACAAAAGATGTAGTCAACATAGTAGTGGCAACCACCCTGCCTCCAATTGCCTTTTCACCTCTTCTTTTTCCTCTCCCACATTTGTCTTCTACTAATGTAATTTATATTACACCTTGACTATTAAGATAGATTAATTAGTTGGTATAATCTTACCAATTTATTGCAAACAAATCACATTTTTCCATCCTCCTTCAACTTCTACTTACATTTGTTCTCTAGACAATTTTCTTGGACACTACCTAAGAAGTATAATAAAAATTCCTTCTATCAATATCATAGAGCTCTTGAAAATGAAATAGAACAATATATATACCTAAAATATAAGATTCAAGACTTAATAGATGACAACATTTTCAAATTTATGAGCTCAATGACAAAGACAACCCTTCCACTACACATCCCAACCGAAACCTCCTATCTTTTACAAAATCATTTCCCAACTATTTCAACAACATTGAAACTAGAACCTCTTCCTCCTCAAAATGATAATTTCTTCAACCCCATTATTAAGAATATAAAAATGTAATAGTTCCCTTCCAACACATGGCGAATATGATAGGTTGCATGGATATGCTTCATAAGAGTTCAAACTCTTTTGGTTTGTGTGTGTTGCTTGCATTAAATTTTTACCTAATGAAATTATCAATAATAACTATCATGGACCTTTATATATTATTGGATTGATCAATGCATTGCTTTGTAATGGAATTATGATTGATTTAATTGTTCTTTCAACATTGTTACTGAAGAACACCCTTACACCACATTTTCACATCATGAATCATTTCTTGTATTCATGTGGCCTTAAAACGTTACAATGGAATGTATATCAAGACTCTAGGTAGCATCATCCTACCTATAGAGATTGGGTTGAGGGTTGTTGAGATCATTGCATATGTGTTGTGAGTCTATGACTACTCTCACTTCTTGGGAGGCCTTGGATAGATGAATTCCAAGCTATTTCACCACTTTTGAAGATATGTGTTAAGTTGGATCACGAATATTGTCTTATACTAGGCAATGCTTGAATCGATGTGTACTAATGTTAATTGTACTATAGGAAACTTTATTATAAAACAGAGAGATGCACCTATGATCATGAGATAGAATGACTATAGAATATAATAATTGTGTGTTGTGAAAATATCACTTTCACAAAGACAACCCTAACTCTAAACATTGTAAATGTCCTAAGCTTTTATTAACCAAAATCTTGATCATATTCCATCAAAAAGACCCAAAAAAAATCTTTGTTCTCAACAGCACAATTGTGACCATCTTTTGTCATAAAACCAGTTCACCAATAATAGTGATCGTAACATGTGTAATTTTGTTGGAATATATGCTTCAACTTATCTATAGACATGTCATCAAATAATGCTTAGGTGTCAAATATGTTTTACTATGTTTATTTCATTGTCCTTAGTCTACAGTTTGTTGTCAAACAACTATAGTTAGATGTCAAATTGTTAGCATAATTATAAGAAAGTTGACAAGCAATGGTTTACTATTTTTAAAGATTTCTTTGCCATTTTTAATCATGATTTGACTTGGAAAAAAGCTATTTTGGGTTTTTGGATGCAAAAGGATGTGATTGTTGATTCTATTCAGCATGTTGTTTTGAAAAATATATGAAAAATAGATGTGCTTTAATATTTTCCAATAACTATTATTAGGAAGTTGGTATTCTAAGGCTTTACTCTGACATATGTCTTCAGGTGGTTGTTCTTTTTTTGTAGATCCAAGTTATATGCAAGAAGAATGAGAAGGCCAAACAACAGTTACACTAGATTAAAAATCAGATTATGAAGTTTCAGCTGGACAATAAAGTTGATCATTGTAAAAATGTTATACAGCTCTTGTGATTGTGTCTATTTGTTGTTGTACAACTTATGTAAATTATTTTTTATGGCCAATATATTGTACAACTATTGTTTAATACATTGTTCAACTCTTGTATGTTTGTTTTTGGTTGTTGGACAACCTTTGTATTTGTTTAGTTTGATTGGATTTTTGGCTCACCATGTCCTCCAACTACTTCTAGTAGCTCTATTCTTGTAAATTATTTTGCTTCGTTCAAAAAAAAAATTATTGTATCTATAAATATCTAATTTTATCAATGAATAAAAAATTGAGTGTGAGGTCTTTAGCAGTTCTCTCTTTTGTTCTACAAAACAAAAATTGGTATCAGAGCCTTGTATATTTCTTTGTCTATGTTGCTTTGCACATCAATTATGGGGATCAAAAATATGTTTCTCACAAATAATTATTGAAAGGCTTTGTGTATGCTGATAAGTCCATAGATGTTCGCCCCTCCATAGATTTTATAAGGGATGAGGTTGTAGTAGCCATTGCATAGATTGATTAGAGAATGTTGTACCAACTTGTGTGAGAGTGTAGGTTTGCTATTGTTGCTACGGTGAAGTTTGCTATTGTTGAGTTGTAAGAACTGAGAGAATGTTAGTCATTGTTGAAGAACCATTAGATGCTAATGATGATGAATTCATTGAAGATGATGCAGTTGTTCTATTTTGAAGAGGCCAACACTTTGAAGATAGGGAGGCTAGATGCAATAGAGAATAGTTAGATGCTCAATAGTCTGAGGTGCATGTGGATCAAATGAACTATACCTCATTGGTTTATGAGATACACATTTGAGGATTGGTGTCCAATAGTTCAAAAGGAGATTCAAAATTTGAAAGTTCAGCATCATACATTTATGAGGGTGATGAAACACTTCATGTGCAAATGGTGTCCAATGATGTTGGGAACTTGGATAATAGCTAGGTGACTATACTTGTAATTGGGAGCAACTTGAAGTCTCATTGATCCATGAACTATTTTCAAAGAACAACTTCTACATATTGTATTTTCTATTGTTTTATGTTTAGTATTGTAGTGTTAAGAGGGGATGTTGGAATATACGCTCCAACTTATCTGTAGACGTGTCATCAAATAATGCTTAAGTCTCAAATATGTTTTTTTATGTTCAGTTCATTGTCCTTAGTCTATAATTTATTTTCCTTAGTCTATAGTTTGCTATCAAACAACTACAATTAATTGTCAAACCATTAGCATAATTATAAAAAAAGTTGAATAATTCAATATATATCTAATTTTATAAATGAATAAAAAATTGAGTGTGAGGTCTTCAACTGTTCTTTGTTTTGTTCTACAATTCTAATTAGTTTGTCATGTTATAATCAAATTTTGAGAATTATTTTTGGTTTATGATTATATTGGCAGGAGTGGGAACTACAATTTTCATTAGGAAACTATGGAAACTTGCAATGTATATTTGCATATTGATTTTATTTCTTACATTGGGTAAAATAAAATTATTTAGATTTATTTATATATGTTTATTGTGTTTTAAAAAAAATAATAGATACTAACAAGTATTTGTCTTCAAATGAGTTAAAGGAGCCCTATAATGGCTATTTCATAAGATGTAATATTATGAAGGTTTTCAAAATGGCATACCAAGCTAAGTGGGCTTCATCTTGGGATCAAGCATACTCGAGTTGGAATACTACTAGAATAGATTACCTCCCAAGAAGTTCCATTGCTTCACTATTGTGTCACCTAGATACAATGAACGATGAGTGAACTATTCGTACTCGTGAAAAATGGATTCATTTAAGCCACCACTGATAAAATATGAATCAATAAATTTAATTCAAAATACTAGGTAGTTGTATCTTTATAAAATATCATAATCAATAAATACTACTGATTTTTTTTGTCCTTGATTATTTATTGGAATCATTTCTCGTTCAGCTAGAGTGTCGTGGAACTTGGAACAGGAGGTATGAATATGTGTGACAGATTGCAGAATCAATAAATTTAATTTAAAAACTGGGAGGTTGTATCTTCATAAAATATCATAATCAATACTACTGAATGTTTTTTTGTCCTTGAAAGTTTAGAGGGATCATTTCTCATTCAGCAAGAGTGTCATGGGACTTGGAAAAGGAGGTATGAATATGTTTGACAGAATGGAGAATCAATAAATTTAATTCAAAAATCTAGGTAGTTGCTTCTTCATAAAATATCATAATCAATAAATACTACTGTTTAGAGAGGTCATTTCTCGTTTAGCTGGAGTGTCATGAGATTTGGAACAGGAGTATGAATATGTTTGACAGATTGCAGAATCAATAAATTTAATTCAAAAAACTAGATAATCGTATTTTCATAAATATCATAATTAATAAATACTACTGATTTTTGTTTGTCCTTGACTGTTTAGAGGGATCATTTCTGGTTCAGCTGAGGTGTCTATGGAACTTAAAACAGGAAGTACAATATGTTTGACAGAATGCAAAATCAATAAATTTAACTCATAGATAGTCAATAAATACTACTGTTTAGAGGGATCATATTTCATTCAGGACTTGAAACAGGAAGTATGAATATGTTTGACAGAATTCAGCGTATGGACATATGACAGGACATGGAGATATTGTGTCGTCTTACTTCATTTTGTGAGGGGGGATTGATAATTTGTCCTTGTCGACTTTGTACCCTTTCATATTCTTTTAGATCTTTATGTCTTGTGAATTGCGCTGTCAGATTTTGTCTTTGGCTTGCCTTGAATTGTTACGGATTTTGTCGTGTCTACTATGGAGGTGAAAAAATATCGCTCGTTATTTTCATGTGGGATCATCTCACGTGTTCTCCAAATCCTAAGTTGGAATTATGATCTTGAAAGGTTCTAAACCTTTGTGCATGATAGCTCTCAAAAGTTTTGAATTTAATTTGTTTTGGTCCCTAAGCTTTTGGTAGGAAATGGCCATACCATGGTGATGAGGGGGTCTGGGAAGGAAAGGACATCCTTCCTCTGCATGCATTGAATAGAATTAAATTGGGAAGTCCCCGAGCTCTGGGGATTTATTTGGAAAAGGAAGAGGGGAGTAGATATTTTTGGGTTCATCATGCAATTTGTGGATTCTGAAGGTTTGCAGCTCTGAAAGTGATGGGGGAATCCAGCCAAATATTACATATTGGGCATTGAAATCTGCAGAAAGGACGGTTTGGAAGAGGAAGGGAACAGTGGAAGAAGTGTGTTTGGAAAACAACAAGAAGGAAAAAAAACCAGAAAGAAGTTCAAATAAAGTGGGAAGTTTAGAGAACTAGGTAATTATATGTTGAATTTTTTTAATTTTTTTATGGAGGGTTTTATATCAAATCCAGATTTTTTTTGCAACCTGATACCAGATTCGTTTTGCAACCTGATATGGGCGCACAAGCCATAGGCTGAACCTCATCGACTAAGAGTCAAGGACTGAGGGGTATCCATTCTGCCAAATTCACCGAGGGCATGATCCCGACCTCATCCCTTATTTCTCTTTTGAAATTGATCATCATTGGATATAAACATTTTGATTTGATGAATAACTTTTTCTTACCCATTAAAGACTAAGTGAGCATAATTTTCCTCAAAGTGCAACCCTTTCTGCCTACCTTTCTTCCTCCTCAGAGTTTATGAATCCAATGTGTAGCCCTGAGCTTTTAGTAGTGACTTTTATGAGAAACCTTGAGGGTGGTAGAATGTGAAGTTTGGGGTTACCTCGTGTGCTTATGGGTGGTGGTTTTCTTGTATGTTTATATGTTTTGTTGTGTTTCTACAGGGGTCTTACCAGAATATGAGGTTCAACATGCCTCAATGGACTCGTGACTTTTTCCCTGGGAAAAGACATGGCTGTAATGATTCATGGTGAGAGGTACACAGTAAAAGTGTGAAATGTGGATAGTTGTGTTTGGTTCCTCCATGTTCCCGTGTTTGTCTTTTCCTACTTTTGGGCAGGCATTTTCACACCTCCCGAGAAGGGGGCTGGGTTTGTGTTCCACAATAGTGGTTCGCTATCGCACCGCCACCTTAACTGACTCTTCAAAGGCTTGTTGGAAGATAATTGTAGAGCTGATTCAGTATCTTGGCAATGGGGTTTGTGTTACAGAATATGATGCAATTTGAATATCCATTTCTTAGGGTTTCTTTGTAAAGTGTTGTAATTCGTATTCTTTATCCTATCATTGTTATGAAGATTTCAAATGGGATGACAGTTTGACCTACTGTTTCTTTTTGGTTGTGAAGCATCTGTAGTTTTAATGTTTGGTATCACTAATATTTGTACCCTTCTGTCAGCTGGTCTTTGAGGCAAGTTTAGTTTATGAAATCTTATGAGGTCATTATTATTGTTTATTCGATTAGGCTGTAGTTTCATGGAGGAGGTGTTAGGAATTTTTGTAAACAATTTGTAGGCAGGGGTTTCATAAATTTTTTAATAAGGTAATATAATAAGGAATGTTAAATCTACAATTATATTGAAGAAATCTAAAGATTATTGACAAGAATTTAAAAAATTAGAGATGAACCACATGTGACAGCAAAATTTTAAGAAGCAGTTGAAGGAAACTTTCAGTCCCACCCTAAACATGCCTGCATAAATTTAAAATTTAAAATATAGAGATTCCTATTTTATTACACAAATCCTATTTTATCGTGTAGAATAATTATTTTCTTCTTATATAACTCCTATTCCATCAAAATAACTCCCATAACAGATCCATAAAACCCCTTATTATAATTATACTTTGAAGCTACTGCATATTGCAGTAAGGTTTGATTACATCTTGGTTGTTTTCGAAAGACATATGATTCATGGTATTATAACCTAAGGAAAACTGTTAGTAAATAATGAAAAGATGGGTCTGTAGAGGGCTGTATGGATAATAGTCTAGTCATCAAAATCTCTTTCTTTTGATATAGAAATGTGATTGACGATAAGATATGTGCAGGTTTCCTTTTGATATAGAAATGCTCTATCTTGCTATAGTTACTTTCTAACTGTTCTACAGAAGATCTCTGATCACATATTTAAACCGTACAGGTTCATTCACTTTGTTAGAGATAAACCATGATGAAGTCTTGGAACACTGGAGTCATCTTTATGGATTTTGGATCTACCAACTAAAACCTTCTTAGAGGACCGTACATTATGTGTAACTTGTACTGATCGTGTAATGTATAAGTTCCCTTCCTGTATAAGTGTGGTTGTTCTTTTCAGGGAAGGTTAGGAGGAAAGTCTCTCTCAGGAGTGTGATTGTTCTTTGAGATGGTCTTATTTTAAATTAGCATTCACGATCTCTTCTGTTCAAAAGTTAAATATACTTGAGTCTATACCTAGCTATCCTCTCATCCATACACTCTACTCTTCAGTTGTGACAGTCCTAATCCCTAATGGACTAAGTATTGAATGATCCAATACTAGTGATGGTGTGATTGGTGGTTAAGGCCAAGGCAATGCAAAGTGTATATTTTCATCTTGACTGTACCATGGGGATAGGATCACTAGACTGTTAAAGTCTTCAAATGATGTTAAGTTGTGTGAAAGTTATAAATTCTAAGTAGTATTAATATCATTGATCTACGTGGTAATACGCCAGTGAAATTGTTCTAGATAATATAAAGGGTGTTTGGTAAACAGTTCCCTCTTGGCATCATTTAGTATGTTTAAGAACCATTTCTTGATTTTCTCAAATTAATTACACTATAACTAAATTCCTTGTGTTTCATACCATCTTTTGATATAACTTATGTTAAGGAAATTGCTAGAGAATGATTATCATAATTATGTGTGCATTGTCTATTTATATATAGACTGTATAGTGGGTTAGCATCTACCATGGACTGTTCAATGGATTTTCTTATTTTGGAAAAGTACACTGGTAGAACTCTATTAGAGGATTGCATAATATCAATTGGGACTATTGTCTATTGGAAATAATATGTCTCTAGATTATTTGGAGTTATGAAGTATTATGCGAACCTTTAATCAGGGTTCTTCCTTATGTGTAAAAGTGAACTATAAGTCCGTAGAGGACTCACTTTCCATTTGAACAGTGATCGTTGTTTAAACATTTGCATTTTTTTGTTTGTCGTGTGGGAACTGAGTTGTATGTTTACAAATTATGTTTACTAATGTTAATTATAAATTTAAATGGTTCTATTGTGCTTAAAATATAGTTTGTCGAATTTTCAAGCTGATTAGGATCTTAGAATTTTATTTTTCAAAGGAAGTCATCTTATCGAAATTTAAACCTTAACCTAATTCTAAACAACTTTTCTTATTCTTGTCACTTATGTAGTCTAAATCATACCCTTACTTCAAACAATAAACCTTTGGGAAAATATCAAACAATTGAAGCAATGGGATGTGTTCTAAATGAATGTATTGGGTTAGAAAAACATGAGAAATCTTGTAATCTTAGAGATAATATGATTAAGTGATAATTGATACACAAATTGGGGATTGTCATGATTATCAAGTGACATGACTTAAACATGAATATTGCAAATAGACAAGGTGTTGTTTTTGGAAAGTAACACTTGGCTATATTATGGCTTGGATTTATCAAGTAATAATACTTGGCAATTGCTTGAATCTTATTTGATCAAGTAATGCTCAATAGGTGTTCCAATTTGGAGGTAGTGTGTTCATAATTCAACTTATGAGCTTAAGGATATATCAAGTTTCACATGTTTGGTTAGTTTTGTTTGAGTCCATTCATAAACATAGGCTTTCAAGGAGATAATAGAGTCAATCTATTATTTTGGATGCATATAGGTATCTTTGGAGTTCATTGAAGATGATTTTGTCTTGCAAGAATTAGTATATGCTTTGATCTTAATTTTCATCCTTTCAAAAAAAATGAAGGTTTGATTTTGAGGACATTGCACCCTCTTGTTTTGAGAGCACTTACTAATCAACCTCAAAATGGTCTAGACCTGATCCTTTCCAAGATTTTGTGACCTATTGCAACCAAT
>VDFB02191456.1:0-57178 GCA_007258455.2 Sequoia sempervirens
TGATATGAAGGATGAAGGGGATGAATGATATGGGTGTTGAAAGTTTAGGAACTTTGGATCAATGCTAGACTTAGGGTTTGATTTTGATTGGTTTGATTGGATAATGAACTTGTAAACCCTGAGATGTTAGATGTGATCTTAGGATGAATTCGTTCAAAAGGGTGATAATTTTGCTAAGTGTGTGCGGAAGGATTCATCCAAACACACCTAACTAAACAAATGATTTTGATTTGGTTTAAGGATGTACCTAAGTCTAGATAATGATGTTTCCAAATCTCTAAAGTTATTTGTGAGATGGAGATGATAAATTTTTGGATGAATGAAGTGTTTGATTTAATCCTAAATGAACCTAAGAAGGACTTGTTTACTAGACCAAGATATTGAAGAACATGCTTTTCTCTAAAAGTAGTTCAAAACCAAAAGACCAATGTTTGCATGAAAACCATATGACCAAAAGATGCCAAACACATGTGTGGGGTTCAATTAATTTAATCTTTGCTTAATGGATTATTTTTACCACAAACAATTCTTGATTATCTTTTGAAACTAGATGTCCAATGTCCTAATTTTCTTTCATTCCACAAAGTGCATTATGTGGAAATCAGGGAAATCAACACAAAGTTTACCTAAAGTTGACTTTAGTAGGAGAAAATTGAGATGAAATCCAAATGCTTAGAAGCCTCTAAGGATATGAATCCCAAGGGCAAGCAATAACATGTGAATTTGTTCAAGGGTATTTGCTTCTCCTAAAGGGTTTGAGATTTGATGCTCATATTGAATGTTTGTTTTGTCCAATGGTTTCGATCAAGCAAAGTGTATTGATAACTGAGAACAAGCACAAACCTATGGATATGAAAGACTGTATTTGTTGAGTCCCCACTTAGACAATTCCAGCTACACTTATCTTTAGTGAATGGTTAGATGCTTGACCCCACTAGCTCCCCTCCATGACACTGACTTATATGGGGCATACAAGCATCAACACCCATGAAACTTCCATAGCATGATTTTCATTTCTACTAAAGATCGTAAAAGTGTAGGGCGGCTTCATAATGACCATTTTTGTACCAACAAATAGATATGGATTTTGGAATTTCTACAACAAGGGCTTTAATTTAGACTTTCCATTCATAGGAGTTGACCCAAAATGGTGAGAGACCATTGCTTCCCTTCTCATTGGAGCCAACCATGTGATACTAGCATTTATTCCAATACCCAGATTGATATCCTAGCTTGAAATACTCTTGGCTGTAGAGTGTTACAAGTTGAGTCATTCCCTTCGATGAGTACTTTCTCCCCAAGGGAAACCCTCTAAGATAAAAAAAAGTGAGTAAACATACTCATAGTTCAATTAACCTTCATAGAAACAAAGGGAGAACATATGCAATAAGTTTACTCACACTCGCACAATGTTTTGTTCAATTTTAACCCCAAAACGAAATGTGGACGTGATCACTTTATCCCACCCTAAGACCATCAAAAATCCTTTTGATTCTCAAGATTGTCGTGAGCATGAGAGAAGCACATACATATTTTTGATGGTGTTAGTTTGTGTAACAATCTACCAGATCTATGGTTTACAAAAGTTAATTGTCAACTACCTTCAGCTAAATGTAACTAATTTTATTTCAAGAGAACTAGGATTTCCAATTTAATCAAAATAAAAAAACTAACTTATGAGTTTACAAATTTTTGCTAAAATGAAACTTTTAACTATTTTCCAAAGAATCATAATGAAATAACTGTCATTCTAGGGTTTTATTTTTAAAACACAAAAATTAATTTATTATTCTAAATTAACTTAAGAATTTAGCATTTCAACTGAAAGAATCAAATGGCTAAATCTAAGACAAAATTTATAGATTATTCAATGAACATTTATCGAAAATGATTAACAATTACAAAAAACTGAAAATAAACTTTAATTTGACAATGCAAATACCTAGAGATAAGTATGAGGAATTATTAGATATTTTTCACCATATACAAGTTGAAACTCTTGAGTTATTTTATCTATGAGGAAAAGAGGTATTTTCATTAGGGGCTTTACCACCCAACCAAACCTACTAGTCTCTCATGTTCTTTAACTAAACAAACCCGACCCTTCTCGAGGTCAATCGACAAGGATCAAATTTCATCATGTCTCTGAGCCTGGTGTCTGTGATTCCTATACTACTGGTTGATCCTTCCTCTATAGGTTCCCCCTAACTAGAAAGATATTTCTGACCAAAGTATATCTGAAACATGAAAGCTGACTTTGCCTAACTGGCATCTATGTTGGCCTAGGATTTTAATGTTACTGGCACTACTGTGCCGATATCTCTGGCACTACTATGCCATCAACATTTACACCCTTGCTCAACATGATGATTCAAAAATCAAGTTATATCTTGCAATATCAGGTTGGATGTCTTTCTTCTTAGTTTTAGGTTAAACTTAACCCAAGGAATATGTACATTTTCAATTCCCAATTTATTACACTTGTTATTTTCAGTTAAGGGTTCTACACAGGATAATTTGAGAAAAGTTATAGTTTTAAGGCACATATATTTTCCCTTTGTTGTAATCCAATTGATTTCTTCTAAAGAGAAGGATAGAGAGAGAAAGAGGATTAAGCTACCTTGACATAAAGTTCTCCCAGTCCTATCATTTTAAATTCAGATGAGGATCTTAGAGCGATCAGAAAAATCACTCATATTCAATTTAGTAATTTAATGAGGACGCGGTCTCGTAGCCAGAGAAGATAATTGTATATAGAATTCCAAAATTACTTGACCTATTCACTGATTCAGGAAATAGAGTGTTACTGTCTCCATTCTAATTGTCTTAGAATACTAAAAGTGAGTCTAGCCACATAAGTTTCAGGGAGATAGAGATAAAGTTCCATTTCAAAATACTTCAGGGATGCAAGATTTACCATTACTTAAATATTCTTTTCAAGAAAATACTTAAGAAAAGATTAGATCATTCACCTTGCAAGGTTTTCTTGAGATTTCGCTCTTCTACATGCATTTCAAGAGACACCAATTGTCAGAATAGAGAAATCGGCATAGAATATCAATGACAGAGGACAAAATACATAGTAAAGGTCCAAAAGATTATGATAACAATTTTGAGGAAGTATGAGTATTTGTTTTGGTTGACATTAGGGCAAGAATTTATGATTTTATACTCAACTTAAACAAGTTTATTTATAGTTCCAAAGAAGTAAAAGTTTTGACTCCCAACCTGTAGCACAGAACTAAGTTAAATTATTTTGAGTGACAACTTAAGGGCATTCAGTTTTAGATGATTTATACGACTTGAACAATCATTTGCATAATTAAATTTCAGTTCATTTCCAAGTTTAAATTGCAAGATTATCAATGCTTATTTTCTTCTACGTGCCTGATAATTTGACTTGGAGTTGATGAAGCTTCACCCAAATATTCTTCCTATGAAGAGCTCCTAAGACTGGTCTTAGCTTCAACTATCTCCTGAGGTCGTCACAGAGAACTGGTAACCCCCACAATTCCATCTTTATGACAATGATCAGAGGAAAAAATAAAATGAAAAATACTGATAAGAGAATGATTTGAAATTGGAGTCTATGATGGAAAAAGCATCCAACAAGATACTATCAAAAATTTTCAAAGTTTAATTGAAAATTCCTTGAATAGAAAGATGTAAAGAATGTGCAAGTTATTGCAGAGCTAAGACATTCTTCCAACCACCTTCGAAGAAAGGAATTGCTTGATAGGTAAAGAGAGAGACTCCAATGAATATTCCTTGTAACCTCCATTTGAGACTTCTTTCCTTCCATTGGTTTCAAATAGAGGCACGATGGAGATGGCGGAAAGCTTTACCTTTCAAGAAAACTATCGACCCCACTCCTTCACTTGACTTCCCTGAATATAGCATTCTTTATTTCTTTTAATATTTAATTATCTTTTATTTTTGTTTGATATTTAGAAATCTTTAGAAATTCCTTTATAAGTATTTATATTTGTTTAATTTGACTTAAATAATCATTACTTATATAATTTTACCGAAGGCCAAGGTTATAACTTTGTAACACTGTCTTACACCGATTCAGAGTTCGATGACAAATTGATCCTTGTCAACTACATCCTCTCCTAGATGATAGTCCCTCTTCCCTTCATGTGATGTCAATCCTGCAAGCACTTGGCACAAGAACTAGGGTTAGACCATTCCTAACATGTAAATTAACATTTAAATATCATCATCATATACATTCGCATATTAAAATAAACATTCATGTTCACATTATAGTTGCAACAAATAGAGTAATTATTTAATCCTTTATTTCATATTCACATGAAAGGCCGTTATTTGCAACTACATTAATGTCCATGGTTCCATTATCATAAACAAGATAAGTTACAGTCTCAAGGTAAGGGATGTAACACTTTGAGTAAGTAATCACAAAACAAAGTTGCACATGTTCAATTTAAGTCCACAAAGCAATGATTTGGATTCATTTTAAAGCTCCAAAATGAGATATGAAAGTTGTCTTGTTGAATTGTTAACCTCAAATTAAATCTAGTCATTTTTCCTAAAGTTCATTTTAACCCCTTTGCAATGAAAATTGAAAGCTTTTGTAATTTTTTTTTTAGAGCCAAAAAAGTAGTCTAAAATAGAAAATTAAAGCATAGAATGTAAGTCCCTTAAAGCATTAAAAAGGGATTTTGATTTTCATCTTTTATGCTCAATTCTTCAACTTCAATCTTGCTTTTGTTTTCACTTGATTCCAATGTTTGATTTTGATGTCAACCTTCACCTTTTTCCTACAAAAAGAAAAGGTAAATCAGGTGTAGACCAAATTAAATTTATTAAAATGATAAAAAGGCTAGTGATTTTGAATTAATAGATGAAGCATTAATAAGGATCTTTCTAATGCTTCGATCTTACCAAACTAAAATGAAATCCCTTGTCTTAAACACAATCATAAAGAAAAGATTCTTTTGATAACATAAAATCTCGAAAGAAAACAACTCAAAAATTTCTAGATAATGACACCATAAAAGAAAAAAATATTTTAAAGACAACAAGATCTCAATATAATGTGTCCTAATCATGAATAAAACCGAATGTGATTATGACCATAAATGTTATTTAAAGACTACAAAAAAAGGAAGAAGCTATGTTTGTACAAAGTAGCTCTTTCTCTTATTATAGTTCTTTTTGTATCATTCAAGAATTATACCAACAAATGATTGTAAACATGACAAAAAATATAGGCATGAAACACATCCCATTCCTTTTCACATTGATATCCCATAGCACCTAGACCAAAAGCAAAAAACATCAAAAATCTATCATAGGTTTTTTTTTGGGCATTTCAAAGAATTTATGGCAGATTGAGTAAAAAAACAATTTTTTTAGATTGGTTTCCAACCTTTCACGCAAGGTAGGCAGAGAGACAATGAATGAAGAAATATTTTAATGATGTTCTAATTGATATATCACTTTGGAAAACAATTAAAGTTTTGAAAACACTATTCACAAGAAAAAAAGAGGATTCAATTCTACCAAACACTAGCCAGTGGACAAAGACAGATTTTAAAGGATGCACACCCCAAAAAATAAAAACAAAAACTTTCAATGTAATGCAATTTTTAGGTGTATGGTCAACGACCTTAATGGTGTTTGGAAATTTTTTAAATACAAATGGCAGGTGTAAATCCGACTTCTCAACCTTTGCAAGTAGACTCTGCAATACAATAACATCATACTAATCAAAATGTTATTATTCATCAAGTCATTTTATACACTGTATTTCCCCACAAGAACTTTGTCTCCACACCTTCCTCTTTCAACGCGGTTGTGCTCTTATTCCCTACTTGATCTCATCATGAGAAAATTCACCCAAAGCTAATGATTTAATTTTCCCAGCGTGGGTATGAGATGGTTCAAGCCTTCCCTATTGACTGGTGGATAGATCAGAGAAGTACCTAAAGGTGAATTGGTATATTGATTCGATTGTTTCCATTGATGATAAAGAATCCAAATAGAAAATAAACCAGATATTCAATGGTATCTTAGAATAAAAGATTATGATTGAAGACCACAATTTGGCCAGGGATTGGAGTATTGCAAATCGATGTAATCATAGTATGTTATACAAAGAGTTGAGACCCTGACATAGACTGTGCCAATGGTACGTGGTACATGATATGTACTATGGTATATATCTTCTTGTTATATGTTTTTGTCTCTAAGGTTAAACATAAAAAAATCCTATTCATGGCTCAACTGATGGAAATCCCATTGGAAACTTCAAACAAATAACAAACACTCTACATATATATATATATATATTTGCAATTTCTTCATCCATACAAAACCATAATGGTAGATTTCCATGGAAATTGATGTACAGATTCCAAAGAAATAGGTTTAACATAAATAATAAATAAACCATTTGTACAAAACACCCAAGTAAAACGACCTACAAATTGTGCAGCACCACAGTTTTAAAACCCTCCAATCTGCCATAAAACATAGTAAAGGCTAATAATTTCATTTTTACAATAGTCCACTATGAAACCAACAACACAATGGCTCTTTCGACAATGCAACTTAATCAATATACTTCCTCACACATTACACACAAAATAAAAGCTACATTCACTAGAGTTCAATATTTAGCCGATAGGCTATTCTGGGTGGGGAATCCCAGCGGATTTGTTTGATGTCGAATTTTTTGCTGCTGGTTGTGGGTGCTATGATGTTCCATGTGCATTCATTTCAACCACAAATGATAGAAGTGAGGCCTTGTACTATGCACAGTGGGGTAGGTATGGCAAGGATGGTCAAATGGCATGGCACCCCTATCCACCAACCATGTTGTACTAGTTGTGAGGAGTAGAAAAATGACATGGAAAAAGATATAGTGCGCAGAGGAAGATGGACGCAGAGTCTTAGCCAATTTGAGAGATGTTTTCATTAGAACGTGAGTAATTTCCACCTAAGAGAGGTCACACTAAGATGAATAAATTGAGAGAGCTTCAGACCAAACTAGCGAGGCTGAAGAAGTGCACATGGTCCAAGTAGGAAAGGTTAGACTCCCTAAACAGGAAGGAGAGAAACTGATGTGACCATGGTGAAGCATGGAATCCACTTGAGAGAGGCCAAGTTGAGACGTACGCTTGGAGAGAACAAGAGGTAATTGATTCATAGAAGAAGGGGAACACCTGGACCAAGGAGGAGAGCCCAAACTAACTGCACAAGAAATAGAGCCTGGCGATGAAGAAAAATATTTAACAGAGTGAAGAGGAGTGTTGAGGCGCAACCCCAAAATATGCTTCCTAGGGGAGTCAAGAGGCTTAAGAGGAGAGGAGGAGGGAGTAGGTAGAGGAGGAGGAGGGGAAGAATCACGCAGAGGGGAAACAATGGGAAGGGGATGGATACAAAAGACTGCCTGCCTGCATGATAACATAGTAAGTGTAATCAATGGCTTAATCATTTTTGAAAATCAGCTAACATTTTCTTGATGTTTAAAGCATGTGCCCTTGCACCAATTTTTGCATTAGTAACAATGCAATAACTATATCTAGCATGACTTCATTAAGCAATATTGCAATGTTATCTTACACATGAATGTTCATAAACAGTTGGATGGAAGTGATTTTCAAGGATCTATCTGTAGCTCAGTCAGACTCAGATTCTATGACATGATAAAGATAGGTTATGCCACAAGATCCTTGGTGTCATTATATGGTTACATGAAAAATTGAAAAACTTGACTTCATCCTAGCCCTCCAGATTGTTCTCCATGCAACATCAATTTTCAATGCATAGTTGATAGTAGCACAACAGTTGCAATTGTAAGAGAGAGTCAAAAAGTGTTGAAAACCCTTGGTTTCCAAGAATATGGCAAAATGGTCATCAAAGAGCTCCGCCCTATACTTGATAACAAACTATTCATAGAACAGCTTACATACTAACCCCATGAACAACATTCCTTAACAACCCAATTGATTGATATAGTTGTTTACAAATCCAAATCATATGCCTTGTCATCTCTTTGCAAGCAATCTCTACTTAATCACAATGCTTAAATGTAGCCAGTTTAGAGAGTTGGTGATGCCAATATGTCATGTGTCAGCAACTAAAGGCAGACAACATGCAATTTCCATTCTTTCTCCCAGAAGAAAACGACCTTATAGGGTCTTATTTATAATTTTTCTTTCTAATATTTCAATATTGCAAAGGCCCAAACATGGACTGCAGCAACATAGTAAATAAATTTAATGTTTTGCAGTTTTAAAAGTAGAAAAACACATTAAATTCCAAAAAAATAATAAATGCATAAGCTATTCATTTTTTATTTTTCTAATGTATTTACCCAGCTATTCTTTGTTGTATACTGTCATATTAGTGTGTGCGTGTGTAGTGCTCAATCATAAGTACTACTCATTAGCTGGGATGTAATCAAAACATGAGTTAGTAAATCTAACCTACAGAAATATGGACCAATGTTAGATTAGCAGAGTTGAAACTCAAACAATTGGACTGTATTCAAGTTACTTTAACATGAATTGGAGACCTCAGGTGCCTTAAGGAAGAATCTATACAAGTTATGACTTCTAAACAAGGTCCACTACTCATTCCACACCTTGCTTACCTTAAAGATGAGGACTACCTACTTCCTCCCAAGAATTGACTAGACACACTATGATTTCCAACTCTACCCCAGGAGACAAACATGTAGGTTTTTGGACAAAGTTTAGTAATTAAGGTTGGTACTCGTAACTTGAAATTTTCAACAATCCTTTCCATACCTACCCCACCATGCATAGTAGAGGGGCCTCACTCCCATGGTTTGTGGTTGAAATGAATGCACACGGAATAGTATGAGGACATCGGAGCACCCACAAACTGGCAGGGGAAAATTAGACATTAGACGAATCTGGTGATTTTAATGGCACCATTAATTGATGTGTGTGACCATGCACAGATGCTCTGAGGGAGGGGTGTTCATTTTAGGAATTGTGTTTAATGCTGCCAATACAGTTATCAGGTGAGTTCTTTCTTGTAATATTTTGTCAAAAATCAGCATTTATTGGTCATGTGGAGGAGAGGTTTCTTCCATAATTCATATTAGGAAAGAAATTAATGATTATCCTAAAATTAATTACCTTTTCTAGAGGATTTTGATCAAGGTATATCATTAACCAACAACAACTTTATTTAGTCCAATCAACCTTCTAAGTTACAGGTCTTCTTTCATTGTACAAAATATATTATGTTGTAACACCATTTTGCATAGCATACTGAGTTAAATTAAGTTTTGTTTGTTTATAATCAAATCTTCTCACATCCCATCACCAATTGAATTTTCCTATAAATTGTTAATCTTACGAAAAGCAACTTACATTTTCTTGTGATTCCCTCAACCTTCCCCCACTCCCTTGCCAATCCCCCGCCCTTCAATATGTTACTAGTGTATATCGTGCTATCGACGTAACCATTGCACCTCGTTTGGGTGCAAGAACTAGTATAGAGAAATAGAGAAATTGTAACACACCTATTACACAACAAATACTATTCAAGGCCTGGCTGATGAAAATCCTATCAAAATATTCAAACAAATAACAAACCCTCTGTATATCCATAGATATACAATCACTCCTATCCTAATCTACAATTGGGAAATAAAATTGTGAACCCTAACCATTTTAATGCAAGAACCTAGTTTTAACTACTATTTCTCCTATGGTAACGGGTATAAGCCAAAAAATCCATAGAGATAACTACAAACAATAAACGAGAAAAAAAAAATTACAAACTCTAACCATATTTCTTGATGAAAAAAAAGGATTCAACTACAATTTCTACACCCACAAAAAATGATAACGCCAGACATCCATGTAGAATGACTTACAAAATCTAGAAAAAAAAAATCTATACAAAACACCCATGTAAAATGACTTACAAATTGTAGAGAATGACAGCCTTAAAACCCTCCAATCTAACACAAAAAGTAGGGAAACTCAATGAAATTTATAGTTGTAGTTGTCCCCTATGAAACAAACTAGGGAAGAATAGGCAATAGATCTTACAATAGTCTGCTGTCAACCCAACACCACAATTTCTCTTTCAACAATGCAACTTAATCAATATACTTCATCACACATAATGCAACACATCAGTGTTCAAACCCTCAAACCTGCTATCAAAATGAACAATAAGAAGAGAATGAAAGACATACACAATAAATTCAACTAGTTGGGAAAATGATCAAAGCTTGATCCACCCCTTTCATTTTCATCTTTCTCTTTCTTTCCATTGTGAGATTATGTATCTTGATGGTTTGACTTAAGATCTTGGGTCCTGGGAACTTGTGCAACCTCCTTGATATTTTTCATTCTTTTTCATCTGCATCTATACATGTGGATCTCTCTTGAATGTCTACTTTAGTGTGAGTTTGAAGAAAGTTCATCCTCTCACTAAAGTCGGGGCTAAATGTGTTGTAGAAAAATGTACCCTTTTCTTGACATGGGATTAATGAGGCCTTACTCTAGTGTTGTGAGGCATTTTATGCATCCACATTAGCTCTTGGACCCTTGCAAATCAAATAACATGCTTTTAATGATGTCTTGTAAAGGTGTTGTAAAGTGTTGTAAGATACTTTCATGATTTTCTAGACTTAATTAAGCTATTTATTCCAAATTCAACATTATAAAATATGTTTAATAATACTATCAAATCAATTTAGAAGGCTTGTAAAGTAACCTTAATGATAAACCAGTGTTGTAATGTGTCTTGCACATTCACATTGGTTCTTGTGCCTTCCTAGGCTGTGTGGACCCCATTTTAGTGTTGTAAAGTGTACTTAATCACACTTTCACATAGAATTTTGTGTCCTAAGCACCAATTTACTTTCAAATCATTACTAATAGGCCCCTATCAACCCATATTATGCATGTCGAGGCATAATTTGATCAAATAACCAACATAGTCATCATATAAACCTTATTTTCTTACTTCTCGACATTCCAATTAGCAAAACTGGCCCCTATAGGACCCATTCACCATTAGTGGTGAATTAGTCCCATCCAGGTGGGACCCATTCACCATTTGTGGTGAATGAGTCTCGTTTAAGCCATTTTTGGGGTTTTGAGCAAGAAAAATTAGGTTTTAAGTTCAATTTTTGTCTATGTCGTCTTTAGGGATCCCATTAATGAGTGAAATACATGAATTTTTTTATAAATATAAGTATTTTAATTCATTTTTACCTCTCTTATCTCTTATCATTCAATCATCCATCATTCCTTTATCTCAAGTCAAGCAACTGAGGGTTTTATCATTGAAGGACATCAAGAAAGCTCCTAAAGACATTCAAGGGTTGAATTTTCCTCCATTGCTATAGAAATCCAAGATCAATCATCATGAAAAGGTAATCTATTCCATTATTTCATCTCTCATTACTTTCCTTCATCATTTTGGCTTAATTGTACCTAAAAGGGGTTTGACCAAGGCAAACCCCCATGCGCTAACAATCAACATTTTCTCTCTCTTCCTTTGTGTGTTTGTAGATTTAGGTGAATGGATGGCTTGGACATGATTGAAAATTAGGTTTCAAAGTTTTTAAAGTCATCTCCACTTTTTCAAGGCCAAAATCTACATAAAAAGTGATTTATAGCTTAAGAAATCAAGGTTTCAAATCTAGGTACCTGGAGGTGCAAATTGAACAGACCTGGAGCTCCAGATTCTATTTTTGAGGTTTTAGAAAATCCAAAGTAGAATAATTCACCATGAGTGGTGAATGAGTCCCACTCTACATTTTTTCTGAATATTTTTGTAGATTTGGACAACCATTTGGCTAAAATGGGCTCCAATTCAATTTTCTAGAATTGGGACTTATTTGCTCAGAATGGTGAATGAGTCCCACCAGGCCTAAATTTTAGCATCAGTAGCATTTCAAAAGTATTTTCTAGCCTCATGCAACATATCATGTGCAAAATTTTAGTTTGGTTCATTTTTGGTAAGTTTTGCATTCATTCCTATTTCATTGTTGCATTACACAATGTGTTTTCCAACATAGCATAATTCTAGGATTTTGCATTCATAATCAATCAATTATTTCATATAACTGCATTTAGATCATTTCATTTAGTCTAAATAACATCATACACATCTTAATTTGAGTGAACCTACCTAGACTTTTGGCCCTACTTTCTCCTTTTAAGAGAAAAACCCTAAAAGTGCTAGAAAGGATTAGGGTGCCAAAAATTTACGGTTCACACTCCAATGCATTTTATTTTAAGATCCTAGGGAAAATTTTGGCTAACAGCTTATCGTTAGGGACAAAATCACTGTACATAGTTGTATAAGCATTGACATGATTAGTAGGGTCTCCTTTACCTCCATACTTCTCAAACCTACTTATCTCAATCCCTTGTGGCATCGGGGTTCTCAAGATCTATAAAGATAAGGGGATACTATGAAAATGATATGTGGGTGGAGCATTGTGAATTTTGCTAATGGTGGATATTTTTTTTTCGCATGGATGAAATAGTTTTGAAGAGTTGTGCAATGATGGGATCGGTGTAAGTGGTATGAGGTGGAAGGGAAAATGGTGATGGAGTGTATGTAATGTTAGGAGAAGTGAAGGGGACACTAAGAAGGGTGAATGTGGTAGATGGAACATGCAATGCCACAAAATAACTAGGAATTCTAGTTGTAAGAAAAAAAGAAGGATTCAAATGACTAACCTATGGCATGGTTGTTGTAACTAGAGGAGTGCTATAAGTCGGAATTGATGTTATGGTTGAAGGGGGAGGGAGATGAGGTCCTCCTTGGCTTACAACAATGTTTACAGATTGTGATGTAGAAGGAACATGTTTATAGCATATCTCAACAATTCTTTTTATAACTTATAATCCATCATCACATTCAATCAAATGATGAAGCTTTTCTATGGCAGGTATGGTAGTGATTGAAATGTTTACAAGGGATAAGTCCTATTGTATGTGTACAAAATCTTCATGAATACTAATGAATTTTTCTTGCAGAATGGAATTAATTTGTGTGTCAACATGCATTGGATGCAAAGCTGAAGGAATAGTAGTGGTATTATCCATGCCTAATGCACCATCTTCCATACTAGGAGTAGGAGTGCTGGAGACCCCAAGGTCCATAACAAAAGTGCTAACGTGGGAAGCCATGAGTCTAGAACTTCATCTCACTAAAGTATTATTAATGGGGCACCAAAAACTAATACAAGTACCACAAAGGATGGGGTGAATGCAAATGAAATTTAATATAGGATTCAAAAATGTAGATAACATAAATTTTACAAACTAAAAAAAGAAATAACAACAAAGAACCAAAATGCAAGAAATTCCAAGAAAATGCTTGAAACTGTTATCTAAAATGTGTAGGTGGACTGATTCACCCAAGGTGGCGAATGAGTCTAGTTATGATATTTTTTTTTTGTTTTTTAGAAAATTGAAAGTGAATTCAATGTTTTTCAAATGTCAATTAAGGATGCAAATGCAAATTTACTTTTTTGAATGTTTTGATATGCAAAAATGAAATATAAATGAGTATTTCACTATTGCAACATCAA
Source organism: Sequoia sempervirens (assembly GCA_007258455.2). Lineage (NCBI taxonomy): Eukaryota > Viridiplantae > Streptophyta > Pinopsida > Cupressales > Cupressaceae > Sequoia > Sequoia sempervirens. The sequence goes on from VDFB02191456.1 coordinate 13,580, forward strand.
AAACCCTAGTATGCAAAAACAATAAAAGTACCTAGTTGAATGTTCATGCAAATGAAACCTAGGATGCAATATGTGATTGAAATTAGAAAGATAAATTTGTCAATATGCAGGTTCACCAAAATGAGCCATATACTTTCTAGTGGGGTTTATGGGCTAGTCCTGCACTCTTAGGATCTTTCACCTAAAAGGAGAGATATAGACCACCTAAAATAAATGTGTTTCACTCAAATTAGGAAATATGTGATGCAGTTAAGAATAAATAAGATGATCTAAGTACAAGTAAATGAACTAATTGATTGATTGTGAATGTAAAACCAAAGAAATGTGCAATATTTGTAAACATAGTGTGATATGCAGAAATTACAACAAAGAAGTAAACTAGTGCAAACAAAAATAACCAAGGCTAAATAGAGTGCAGTTGGGAATTTGATGAAGAATCTGGAGTGCCCAAAATGCTAAAATATATCACTGAAAAAGCACAAGTGGGACTCATTTGCCATTGATGGTGAATCAGTCCTGCTACTAGCAAAAAGTCCTGAAAACTGGTTTCTGACTATCAAGATCTAAAATCTAATAGATTCTATTTTTCCAGCCTTAAGGTGGGAATCACTGGCCACTTATGGAAAATTAGCCCTCTCCCAAAATTATGTGACATCAAGGACCAATTCTATAGTTCAAAATCTGCACTTTTCTTGTTGTCGGGTTGACAGAGTCAAGTCTATAGAAAACATATTGTAGCTTGTGTCCAAGCTTGAAATAGGTTGTAGTTGACTTGAAACACTTTGTTTACTTCTTGACCACCTTTCAACACCTAATTTCTTGAAAAATATGCATACATAAGTCTGCAAATACACATGAAAAAGGAGGAAAATTATCAAGGGTTAGGTTATAGGGATTTGACTTGGTCAAATCCCACTTTAGTAATCAAACCCTTAATGAAGAAATGAAATGAAATGAACAATGAAAGATGAATAAAGCATAAGAAGGGTGTAAATAGTTAAATTAAGCCTAGAAAAACATGAAATCTTGTTATAAGACTTTACAACACTTCAAAATAGGACTTGATAAGTGATGAAAAGGTGGTTTTTAGGTGAATTGTAACGAAAAGACTCTAGAAAAGTGTAGAAATGTGTTAAAAAACTTCACAAAAACTTCACAAGATGCCTTAATTTGAATTTTTAGGACCTAATGTGAATGCAAAAGTCACATTGCAACATTAAATCAAAGAAAAACATATCAATCATCATGAGAGAAAGACTTAAAAGACCATGAAAATGTCAAAGAGCCATTTTCCTATGGTAGAGATAACATAGGAAAACAATAACTTGTTGTGATCACATAACCTGTTATCTTTAGGAAAGCTACATTGAAAATTTCTATCCATCTTATACCTTATGACCTTTCATATAATATTTTTTTAGGGAAACTGTGGATTCATGAAATATGGGTGAATCCTTTGATGCTTCATCATTTAATGAAGTATATTTTAAAAAATCAAGTTTACAAACTTAAGGAAAACCCCAAACCTAAGAGTTGTTTGCACACTAAAAAGGATAAATAAAGCCCTATGAAGCATTGATACCAATTTTAAAAGTTGAAACCACACAAGGAGAAAAAAAGAGAAGAATATTGAAGATGTCACGAGGTTATTAGAAGATGATTGGGGTTCCCTATATTTCACACTAACATTCATGGGAGAATACAAGATGTCAACCAAACAACCTAAAATAAGAAAATAAAAAGTGGTAATGTCAATGCAAATTTTAAAAGAAGCTTCGAAAGCATACACCTCGACCACTTTAGAAGATGTAACAAATTACACAACACACTTTAATGAATTTTATTATGAAAACCCACCAAATCCAAAAGAAATGAAAAATCTTTATGGAAGAGGTTATGAACCTATGAAACAACTTGGGTATAGTGGAAAAGGATGTGGTGCTATAGAAAAATGTATGTATGTCACTATAGAGCCTAACATGCAAGAAACAACTAATGGTCTTGGTTATTATCCTTTGAAAGAGACAAAAGAATCAAAGTCTTCACTCAATACCAACACTATTAAAAAAGACTATCCTAAGCCAAATTTAACCTTATTGCATCCTGAACTAATAGAAACTAGTAGTCTTGGTTATTTTCCTTCGAAAGAAAATAAATAATAAAAGAAATATTTGCTTAATACCAATGTCGTCACACAAAAAACTCCTAGGACATGATGTAGTAATGATTTTATTTCATCATGTTTTATTTCATCATTTTGTATATATCATAGAGTTCATAGTCATTCTACTAGTGAATGTAAGGCTTTGAGTAATAAAATTCAACAAGCACCTAGTTCCTCTAATTGATACTAATTTTCATGTTTCTCATTAATCACTTTGGCTCACCCTTGTCTTGCACTAAGAGGGGGCAAGGGGCTTAGGTATCCTTTTCCTCATATGACAATTTTTATTTCCTCTTTTGGATAGTTGGCCACCTTCCATGTATGCATAAAAGAAAGCTTAGGATGTGGACAACATGCCTTAAGTCAGCTCACATGTGATGTTCTTTTCTTTCTATGTTATCTTTAGCATTACATTTTAGGGACAACCCCTTTCCCTTACATGATGTAGTTTCATTTAGGAACATATGACTTGTCATAGGGATTTCTGAATACGCTCTTATATCTTCCTTATGGTTAGCATTGAATATTTGCTACATTAAAGCTGATTTCTCATAGTAATGGTGTTAGAAATTGCTTTACAATGAGGGCATTCATCGAAACTCATGTTTCTTTGTGTGATTTTTCTCCTTCTTGTGATGTGACTAAATTATGACTTACCTTAGTGCTGTAATATTCTTGTAGAAGAATTATTGCAGCAATCAAAATCCATTATCATGTCAAATTCATGCATGTTATTTGAGCTAATATGTTGATGTAGTGTTCAAGAATCATCCAAGCATTCAAAGGAATTTTTCAAATCATGTTTCAAGATAAAGATACACATCCATTGAAGCTATTTATTGCTAGTTGTAGATATATATTTCAAGGTTCAAACAAGGGTTTCATGAGTTGTGAGATAGGATTGTTCTTTCATCATTCATTTCATTTCATTACAAGGTTTAAATACCAAAATGTGGTTTGGCCAAGATAAACCCCAATTCACTAACAAAAACAACAAAAAATCCTCTTGATTTATGTTCATAGGTTTTAGGTGGAAGATCTCTTGAGAAGCAAAACTACAAAGTTGTATTTATTGTCATCGTTATTGCAATTTCATGGAAACTCACCTAGAAGATTTATTTCTTTTTGTTTGACTATAAAAATCAAGGATCTAGGAGTGCAGGCATAGTAGAAGAAAACCCAAAAGCCATTTTTGTAGAGTCCTATCCAAGACCTATTCACCATAGAGAAAATGAGTCCTTAGTCAGCTTTTGAAAATACCTTTCTGTGAGAGGTACACAAGATTTATCTCTTCTATATTTTCTATAAATTCTATAGGTTCCATTACTATTACACCAATTCATTTAAATCCACTTTATAGATTGTAGTTTGGAGTTGATTTACTATTTTTAATCTTTCTCCACAAAGTGTTGTTGGGCCTAAACCTTGTCCTAGCACAAAAAGGGAAATTGTAATATTCCTTAAAGAATTCACTCACCTAAGGGTTGAAAGTTTATTTTAACTTGAGGGATCTCATTCCTTGAATGAAATAGAAGAATATTTGGGTTCACTACACTCATTTTCCTCTTTCTATTTATAGTACGTTTGGTGAAACATCCCAAATTTAATATAGAACTCTAAGTGTTTGAACCCCTACACCATTTTTTCTATGTTTACATAATTTCTATGCCAAATCAGGCATGAAAAGCTTCCCAAGACAAAATACTCATGATGGGTCTATGGAATAAATCTAGAGTGGTTTGAATATCCTTTTTGTGGAATTTGAGGGCCTTAACTCAAGGAAGCTTGGCCAACAATAAACCTCCATTTATAAAAAGAGAAGACCACTAAATATTTTGATGATTGAATGAGAGCCCATCATGAAATCTACCCCTTTTCCAGCCAAAATATTTCAGTAACAAAGGTACCCACAATATGATCTAGCTCCCTCATAATAGGAAGGGTTTGAATGCTAATTCCCTTCCAAGAATGTTTATGAATAGGATTACCCACTTCAATACAATACATGAGAAGAATTTTCCATGCCTCATTACTAGTAAGATCTTGGATAATCCATTTGACACAAAGACTAGTCCCTTACCACTGAGTGAAAAGAAGTCCAAGCCCACCAGAATCTCTAGGGAGGTAGCAGAACTCCTAGGAAACTTGGTGAAATCCATTGTAATTCTTAGAAGAGTTTCAAACAAAAATTTTGAGCAATTTTTCTAGGTTGACATAAGAGGCCTTGGAAGGGGTTGGAGTAATAAACATGAGTTTCTACTAGGGTTGTTGGTGAAATATTGTCATTGATGTAAAATGTTTAATATGAGTAGTGTCAATCATGCAAATGCAAAATAAATATTCAACATGAAGTCATAGGTGAATCTAAGATTAAATACATAGTTGCAAAATTTTTCTCAAATAAGTGTTTGTTGATAATAATATTTCCTAAGTGGCATAATAAGCATTTATCATTTCATCAGTGAGATAATGACATGTCGAAGTGAGTTTCATCTATGTCTCTTTGACACAAGAACAAAGAAAGAGAGTTAAGATAAATTTGTGTGATAGGAGTCTTTCGATGGGACCTGTATTGGAGTCCCATTGATAGCTTGATGATCATCTCATCGGTGAGACATTGGTATCTCAGTAGGAATCTAGCACTCTCATTGATGGAGTGATAAGGAGAAATACAATCTCATTGAGGTGACAATATGTGTTTTTTGTGATAGCTTTATTAGTATCTTTAATGTGGTGATTTCATACTTCAAATTCTTGTTGTGAAGTGATTAGAGTGACAACATTTTTTTGGTGAGACCTAGGAACTTGTCCCATTGATATACCAATAATAAGAGTTGCAAGTGAATGGTAGTTTGGTTTGCGTCAGGCTAACATGAGTGTTTTATAGTGAATTCATTTTCATTCCCTTTGATATATCGATAGGTGGGACCCAACAGTGAAGCATTGGTGGGAAGTGATGTTTTGGTGATTTAGAAGGTGTATATGCAATAGTTTCCTACATACTCATTAAGAATTTAGTGGGGACCACTCAATACCCACGAGGTAGCATGTATTGGTCTAAAGTAATGCATGGTGAATGGTACATGGTAGTGGGAACCATCCATTTAGGAAATAGTGTATGTTGAAGAGACAAATAGATTTTGGGAAGAATTAACAATGAGTCACGATGATATGCAAATACGATATAGAACAATGACACATGGCCATCTATCATTCATTGATTTTGCATCCTTGTTGCAAATCAATGTTTGGTCAATCTATACCATTTGATGGATGATGGAGAGCAAGCATGGTCATTTGATGATGAGATTGATGGTACAATTTGATGATGGATTAGACTTGATGCTAGTGCAAGGATTTTCATCAAAGGGAAAAGTAAATTTTGATGATACAATGTTTTATGTCCCCTTGATGTGGTGATATATTTTGGTAAATAGTGTGAATCAGACATATGAAATAGCATGGTTTCCTATGTGATGAACATAACTGTAAATCATATCAATCCAATGGTGAAGCAAATGGCATAGATTCTCATATAAGGATAAATCTTTGAATTTGATCTTAGAAAGAGAATCAACAAACCAAAATTCTCACATAGATTATCAGGTTGATATCCAACAAGGATTTCCTTGTCTATTAGATGAAAATGATGTTTCTAAGGAAAAGAAGAACACATATTTTGTGTAGACACGTGAAATAGACATCATGCATATTTAATTAAATCATATTCTCCCATCAATTAAATAAATTTAGTTTATTTGATTGATCTCCTAAAGTCTCTTCATTTAATTAAATCAAATGTATTTAATTAAATGGATAGTGCATCAATTTACTCCCTTTTGATTTAAATAAATCCAAGAATCTAAGTCAAAAGTCAAAATAACCTAACATCATCTTAATTAATCAAATCCATGATTAATGCTAATCCTAATCACCCATCACATCCTCTAGCTTTTCCCACTTGCACAAATAAATCAATTTCTTGATTTATTAATTCTTCATTTTCTCTCAACATGGCATAAAAAGAGAATACTCTTCCAAATTTGAATCTCCCCCCAAGTTGACATGTAAATTCAACAAAGCATTAAAGAGATCTTACATGTCTCTTGCACAAGTCAAACTTGGCATTTAACTCATCTTGTCATCAAATTCAAATTTCAAATCTCCCCCTCTTTGGCACATTGACCAAAATGTGCTCATTCCTCAACCTCTCACATTTGGACAAGTGCCATCTTGCCATTGGCTGGTTTTTATTCCCACATCCTCCATGTTTGGCATTATTTTATCCTTCTTGGCTATAAATAGAGAGCTTATCTATTGTATCAATCCTCCACAATCTTAGTATATCTCTCCACAACTCCATAATCTTAGGCATATCATCCACAATCACAATCTTCATAACATTTTCATATAATTTTCATCCTGGAGCTTAGAAAAGGATTTGGAAAGGGATTCTTCCACATCGAAGAAGCACCAATCCACTATGAGATAAATATACTTCATTTTTTTCATATGTTTGAGTTATCTTATCATTTGTTTGTATTTGGAAGCATGATGTATTATTTCAAAGGGATGCCTTATTCGGTTTGCTTAAAGTTTACTAGCGATGCTAATGGTTTTTTTTTTTAGCAAATGCAAAATTTGACGTCCATAGTTTGAATTAGAATCCATTGCATAGAAAATGAGAAAACAACATACAAGCCCTAGATATAGTCTGCCAAAATGGAATGATTCATTTAATTCCAATTAGGGTTATATTAATGATTTGATTTGCTTCTTGATAAAGAAAAACAATCTTATATAAAATTAGTTTTGTGATATGAATGGGTAGGTTGGTCTATGTGAATAAATACTATAGTTAGTGAGTGAAGTGTGTTTTAGTATTGGTGTGTCAAAATCAAAATTATATGTTTGAAGCTATTTATATTGGTGTGAGAGTGAACAAAGAGAAAAATTATTTATTGAATTGATGCATACTTGAATTGGTATCCTTCATGTACTAAGTTGTATCTCAGGTTAGTGGATTGTAGTCCCCTTGTAGTTGTAGCTGCTAAGTCAGGGTGTTGTAGCATTCTTGAAGTTGTAGCTTCTAAATAGGGAGTTGGATCTTCCTTAGGGTTGGATCCCTTAAAATTGTAATTGAACTTCATATCTTGTGAGGTTCAATTAGGATAGTAGATCCTAGCAGTGTTTCTCACTTTGGTTTTTCCCATATTGGGCTTTCCACATACATCTAGTGTTATGTGTTGTTATTTCATGTACATGTGATTGCGATATTGGTTTATGTTTTAATCTACACATTCAAGTTTTAAGGATTTAATCTACAAAAAGGTTTTCCAAGACTAAAATTTTTAAGATCTTCTAATTCTACCCCCTCTTAGTAGATCATTATGTTCTAATAATTAGTATTAGAGCCCTATGTTCCCTAGGAGAAGCTTAATCAGCTTGGGTAGATCTTGGATTAGTGAACATAATGGCATGTCAAGAAGGTTCATATAAGCCACCCAAGTTTGATGGGAAAAATTATGCTAAGTGGAGCTCAATGATGAAAGGATATTAGGTTCCCTTGTAAATGATGTTTGGATGTCATTCAAGAAAAAATACACTATACCTGCTACTCCTCTTAATGTTGTAGGAAAGAAGGAATATGAGAATAATGAGAAAGATTTGTTTACCATTATGAACAAGTTTTCTCATTTTGTGCATAGTAAGGTTATGCATTATGATACTAATGATTTCTAGGAAAAATTTAAAAATATCTATGGAGGAGACACCAAGGTAATTTTAGAAAAGTTACAAGTGATCAGAGAAAAATTTAAAGGCTTAAAGATGACTAAAAAGGAGAATATTGTAGAGTATCTTCTAAGAGTAGATGATATAGTGAATGCTATTAGAGGATATGGTGTAGAATTGGAAGAAGGTGTTGTTGTGTTGAAATTCCAAAGGTTAATGACAACTAAATACGATTCCAATATTTTTTCTATTGAATAAGGAAGAGAAGTTGATAAAATCACTCTTGATGAGTTAAATGACATATTTACAACATATGAGATGAGGATGCCAAATGTCGAGTCTTCTAGGAGAGAAGCTACATTTAAGGTTGCTAAGAAAGAAAAGGATGAAGTTGATAAGAAAGAAAAGTTTTTTTTCATTGCATCAAATCATGAAGAAACTAATGAGGAAGAGGAAAAATTCATAAGGAGATTAAGGAGAGGATCTGGAAAATATAAAGGTAATCCACCCTTTAAGTGTTTTAATTATGGAAGAATAGGTCATTTTTCTTCAAATTTTCCATATGATAAAGAGGATAACTCCAAGAAATAAGTAGATAGCAAAAATAAGAAAAAAATTTATCCTAAAAGGAAAATTTTTGGAAAGAAAAAGTTCAGAGCTTACACATTCATGAAGAAAGTGATGCATCTGATGCTAGAGATAGTTTAGATGATGATCAATGTCATTATTTTTTAATGAGAGAATTTGAAAATGAATTTCATGGAAAAAGGTACTAAGTATCAGAAGGAAGCACAAGTTAAGGACTCACATGAAAAAGAAGAGGAATAAGTTGTTGATCTTGAGGAAGAATTGATTAGTGCTCTTGAAGAACTTAATGAGTTAAGAGAAAAATATGATGATATTAAGAGAGAAAATAAGAAATCAAAAAATAATGCTCAAATGAAGCCAAACTAGAATATGAAGTGGAGAGATGCTCAAAACTTGAGGAAGAAATAGTTTCCTTAAGAAAAGAGTTGGAGAAAGCTAATGAGTAGATTGATAAGGGTCTAAAATTTAAAGGTGGTACTAATATTCTTAGTAAATTGTTAAGCATACAAAAGCCCAAGCTAATAAGGAGAAATCAGGCTTAGGACTTGAAAAAGGAAAGAAATCATTTGTTGATGCCTCTTCAAAAAATTATGAAACATTTAGAACATAAGAAAAATCAATCCTTAGTGGGGAAAAATAAGACAAAGGAGACCTCCCCAAAGATGAATATAAATTTGACGAAGAGAAGAAACTAATTGAAGACAAGAAAGATAACATGATAGTCCCTGATCAACAAAAGAAGAATAAAAATACTAAAAGGATATATAATGATGGATTCACTAGAATACACTATCCAAGGAGCCCTAGAGAAGGAAGATATCCTCATTCAAATGAAAGAAACACCATGACCTAGTTGTAAGGAAACTTACAACCATCTAATGACAATTTCCACAGAACCCAAAATATAAATTTATGCTAACAAGTACATAGAATCTACATGCAAGAGAATAGAAAACATACCCATCAAATATGACACAAGATATACCTTGGGAAAACCCTTAAGAGGTAAAAACATAGCCTCCAAAAGCATCCATAATCCATCATATTAATCAACAATTAATAAATACAAGAGTTACAATGAATACATCTAAAGCATCAAGCCATGCAATGCATTTCAATGTGTCCAAGCATGAATCCACACATCCCCTACCATGCTTCACAAATTCACTCCTCAAGGAGACTCAATAATGATAGCCAAGCCACTTAGCCAACTTAAACCACTACGTATGTGTTTTATTTTATAGACACAAGCTCATACAAAATACAACTAGTGGCAAGGTAAAACCATGTACCATAAAACAACGTGAATACAAAAGTACTAACCACTTATTTAATATTGGGTACTAAGACATAAATTTATTTAATATTTTCCCAATATTAAATTATGATCACATGTCTCCCACATATTAAATAATAATACAACATTACAATACAACATCAAGTGGACCCCAAATAATTACCTAGTGTGATTATCCACACCACCAAGGTGCATCATAACTAAATTATTATTTAATTACAACACTAAATAAATAATTTTATGCAATGGTTTACAAAACCATATCCCAACATTATCCCACTTGTTGTATAAATTTCATAGTGGATAAATACATGAAATACATCATCATAGCAATAAATGAAATCACATGAATCTCCAACATGCTCTCAAGCTCCATCAAAATACCTGCAATAAGAAAAATGTGACCACCATCTCAATAAATAACTCATATCATCCTCCAATGTGCCACCTATGGAAGAAAAGGAACATGTCAAGGTGAAGATCAACCAATCCATGAGCACAAGAACCAAATCCAAGTGATAACAAAGGATCTAGCCAAGCTATTGTCAACTAAAAAACCATTATGATCAGAAATAGCATCCACAACATGTGCTAATTTATCCAACCATCCATGCCTCCAGGGTATCAATGCATCAGTAAACTCATGCCAAGAACATATGCAACCTATAAATTGCAATCACAAGCTCCCTGTATCAAACCTGTCAATAAAGAACATACATATCCAAGAACTCACACTACATAGGTAATGTCAAAGCATATCAATTCTACCAATCAACACTATATCAAGGTGTTATAAGTAAATCAAAGCATGAAGTAACAAGCACAATAACAATGATCCACACATACAACCCAAAGAGTTGCATAATCTATCACAAAATGTTGCCACCATCCTCCTAAAAGCACATGTACATGAACATCCAAGAGAAACCATGAAGAGTGAAACCTATAAACCATAATTTCCTCCTACCAACACCTCAAAAGTGTATTGTTGTGTCAAGTATGATCTCCTAACAACATCCATAACACTCAATCTCATAGATCAAGTACAACATATGAAACAATGTAACAATGCCAACATGGATGTAAGCCTCTATAACCAAGAAAATAAAACTCATAGTAATCCTCCCCAAAACTTGAAATAAGCCCATAAACCATCTTTGAATAATCCTCATCAAATAATGATATCAAAAACTTAAATGCACACAAAGATAACCATGCCATAAAATCCCTCAAATGAATCCTCTAGAACTAACTATCCATAGCTCAAGATTCATATCTATGAAAGATAAATCATTTGAACTCATTCTAAGAAATCCTCAAATGAGTATCCATAATAAATAAACATGAAAAAACTCAATCCCTTGAGAATCAAAGCATAAAACATAACAAACCTAAAAGATATATAATGGGAAAATACCTCTTAAATAATAAGCTACCAAGTAGACCAAGATTGGGGAATGAGAATGCTCCTCCAAGATAACCAAGTCATCATGAATCACTCCAAGAACAATCTCCTCTATCGGTCCATCATGAGCTCATGTCCATACCCAGGTGAAAGCTCCTAGGCCTTCCTGTTGAAACCTCCAAAGAGTAACTATCTCAAGGAAATTTCTTTAACCATAAGAGAACTCTAACCATCACCTACATCTCTAAGTATACATGAGTACCTATAACCAATCAATCCATGCCATACTCTGAACACAACATAGCACCATCATAAATTAATCAAGCAAAATTTTCAATGTACCTAATACCAAGAGAACCACACATGATCAATGTAAAACCTCCAAACATAGAATCAGGAACATGTCATGTGAACATGATCTAAACATCTCCTCCTACAAGATCACATGCACCAATGCATACATCTTGGTTTCAAGAGAACATGTTACAATGTAAAATATTTTAACAGTTGTTTGGGCCCTCCTTGCATAATTTATCTTAATGATGCCTAGATTTAGTGTTTTAATGTGTTTGACACATTCACATTAGGTCTTGTTCCCTTTTGAACTAATTAATTTGAATGGTACCTTGCTAAAGTGTTGTGAGGTGTTGTAACACACTTTCACACTTTTCTAAGGTTTTATCAATTAACTAAACCTAATAAACCTCTTTTTAACATTAATACTACTTTATTTAAAGTTTTGTAAAGTGTTGTAACACACTTTCACACTTTTCTAGTGTTTTCATTAATAATTGGGCTTCTTTATGCTTTAATTGACCTTATTTTGCATCCAAAAGCCTCATGTAATGCATCTTCTCAAGGATAATCCCAATGCAAATCATTACCCAAAAATAATTCAAGTGTTTCAAGTTCATTGGCCCCATATTTAGTGATTTGGGACTCATTAACCACCTTGAGTGAATAAATACCACCTAGGTATTTGGGTCCTAAACCTAGTTTCACACATTTCTAAGCATTTTAAAATTTGGTCCCATAAATTATGCCTAATGGGACTCATTCGCCACCTTGGGCGAATGAGTCCCATGTGGCCAAAAATAAAAATTATTTAAAAATTTTGGGTGGGTTTTATCCTCCTATATATGATGTCAGCTTGTAGTGTTTTAATTTAGGTAATTCTTGCATAATTAAGTATAAATACAAGTTTTTTCACTCATTTTACACCTAGCAAGTTGAATGATCATCCTTATAGAAAATTTGAGTTCACAAGAGCATTCAAGTATTTTCAAGGGCAGATTATCGAGCATTCTAGAGCAACATTCAAGCATCAATCATCATGTCAAAGACTTTGTGCATCATGTTTTTTCTTAGCTAAGAATTATGATGTAGGGTTTCATTATTCAAGCAAGTGCTCAATTCAAGATCTATCACCTTCAAACAAGAATAACGATCTACATCCATTGGAGCCATGTCCTACATGTCTGTAGCGTCTTATTACTAGAGTTTGGTGATTTGCAACATCATACTTTGTTCATTCATCATTCTCCATTTCTATTTCATTCTATTTCAAGGTTTGATTACCAAAAGGGGGTTTAACCAAGGAAAACCCCTATCCACTAATAAAAAACAATTTTCCCTCTCTTTTGTGTGTAATTTATAGGTTTAGATTGAATATACATTGAATAGCAATGTTGGATAAAGTTTCCAAAGTGCCTAAAGTTGTCAAAGTTGTCATCAAGCATTAGAGAACATTGGAGAACACCTATAGGTTGATTTAGAAAGATTCAAATATAGAAACTTATAGAGTAGATTGAGCAGACTGAGAAGAGAAGATTCATATCTTGAAGTTCTAGAAAATCCTAACTCAAATGATTCACCGCTTCTGGTGAATGAGTCCCAATTTTGGTCAAAAAATAGGTTTTTGCAAATTCAGATACCCATTTGGTAGATTCTTGTTCTCACACAAAAACCCAAATTTTGGATTTATTCACCTAGCTTGGTGAATGAGTCCCACTTAGCATTAAAGGTAGAAGTGTTTCAAACCTCCTTCTAGTCATTTTCAAATTCCCAATGGCAGAGATCTTGAAATCCCTCATCTATGAATCTCCCATAACTCAATTATTAATAAGGGAAAGGATTGGCTAGCACACATGTGAGACTCTAAACATCTCAATGCTTCACTTTAGGCTCTACAAAACCTAGGAGGGTAATCCCATTTATGCTCATAAGATACTAACTTGATCAAAAGAATTTCCTCATACTAATGTATTCCTTGGAGAGTGTAAACAAGAAAAATTAATCAAAGGTTTGGAAAACCATTTAACAAGTTACTACCTAATGCAAGGAATGCGATACTATTTCAGATTTGTAGGGTTTACTTGATATATTTTTCTTATGAATTCATTCTCCTTTCAAATCTCAGGCTAGGTTCACCACTAGCTCAATTAAGTACAAGATAAACTAATGAAAAGACCAGTGCATTATCTAAGGGAAATGGAGTCACATTCTACAATTACTCAGTAATAAAACTATAATCTAACTTAGAAATTAGGGGACTATCAACATGATACCTTGTATCATCCAACTCATTGTATTTAAAATACTGCTACTTACCAAACCCTATATTCTTTTTCCACAAAACCATGACCTTATTTTACTATTTTAATTACCTAATTGAATTGAAGCACAAATAAACTCACTCATTCAGGGTAAATGAAAGCAGAAAAATGAAATTACCATTAACAATTTCATTCATAATTGGTGAGAAAAATACATAGGAGAGCATATATTTTAGAACTGTCATTTTCTTCCATTAGCGATATTAATTTCTACAACCATTTTAAGATCAAAATATAATATGACTCATACCCTAAGATTACATCTGATATATTCATCAACTTATCTATTTACAATTCATTGTTGTCTAAGCTTAGCTTTTTCCTAAGCCCTTCTAAGATGCAAATTTTTTGAAACCTCGTAATTAGCCATGAAATCCCCATTATAGATAGGGGAACAACAAGCATGCAACTAAATTATGATTACATTTCATACTTCATTTCAAAACTTAAATTCAACTGATTTTGAGAAACTCCAGAGGTAGTTACATGCAATCATTTTTAGAGTAGGGGAGGGAAAATGAAAAAATTAACTCCATACAGTACCATTAGTTGTTACCATAATGTCTACATTCAGCAAGAGATTCCTTATCAGCATGGAAGAGTAAAATACTAACACCACAGACATGCTGAAAAAGGAAATTCTTGATACAGAGACCATGGTGTCATCATAAACCAAAAAGAGAAGGAGATGCTACTCTGAGTAGTCAACATCAAAGGATGCTTTACCACTCCTTGTTCATGACGCAATAAGAGGGACCATCACCACATCATCGCCTGAGTCACCATATGGAACTATAGAGAGAAGCTATTGGCCATATCCTAAATTAGTGTCACCCTCACCATTTGAACGGTTATCAGAGAGCATAATGGGAGAATTATGTTTTCCTAGGAAGGACTTATGACCCTTGTTCCTTTTCTTGACCTTCTTCACATGCTCAGCTTGCTCCTTTCCCTCAAACTTGACTAATTTTTCTGAAATGGTCCTTTTTCTTAAGTTATAAGTACTTTGGAAAATGGTTTTCTTATTTTTACCATGGGACTTCCTCTTACCTTTTAGAACCATAGAAATCACATGGACTTCCTACTCATACATATCATCATGACACTCAAACACACTAAGTCAGCTAGACCTCTTAGTTGGCGGAATTGACACACCAGACTTTCCCATTTCGCAGAATATAGGGTGAAAGGTACAAAAATTTGAATTTAGAAAAATTTGACCACCTCCTAAACTAAATTTGTAGGAGAACACACCCACAAATCCTGATAATCATGAGCAATCATAGAAAAATAGGAATTCCCCAGGAAAATAAAAGCATGAATTAAAATACCTCACATGAAACACCAACTTACCCAAGACAACAATACCTCTACAATTGAAATCTCAACACTCACACATTCCTTCTGTGACCCACACTTCATAATTGTAGAGAAATAAAAATTGTGAGATCAAATGGTAGGTATTTTGCATTAAATAGACCATTTGGAGCATGCTGAAATTAATGATTGAAGAGATTGTCACATGAGTGAGTTGATAACTTAGCAGCTTAGTTATAAATCTTGACTATTGATCTTTGAGGATTTAAAACTTCATCAATGGAAATCATGAGCATCATTTCTATATTTTACAACTTGTTCCTAGAAAATGGTTGATGAGCTCAGGATATGCTCATAATTCAAGTATCATGATGTATTTTTAATATCTCTACTCTTATTGCTAATGGATGTTTTAACTATGTGATTAAAGACTTTTTATCTGAAAATGGGTAGTATCTTGGAGCAATACATTCCTATATTCTTGCAACCTAACATCTCGATGTGTCTTATTAATTACCATGTTTGAACTTTCGAATGACTGGTATAATGCATATGGTTTTTGAATAATGAAATAGATTTAATATGTGATTAATGAATGTATCTTATTTTTTTCCACACATGCTTTATTTCACCTCTGTCGCCTTGTGCATCAAAGGTTGTTGAAGGGAGCATAAATGAGTCAATCACAACAGATCTTGGCCCTGTAGTAAAGTCCATTTCCTGCACGACGTTGAGGAAGTTGTTCTAGTGAAGACTCTCTGACCGGGTCATTGGGAAGAAACTTTCATCATTAATCTAGGAAGAGTGGAATGCTAAATTCAATAGATCATGTTCAACGGATATGTTTTCATTTATGAGAAATTTGTTCCTCGGTTTCAGGATTCATTTATGTCCACGTCTTTCTCTGTTAGATTTAGGTAGTTAGTTGTTTTTCTTATTTAAATAAGTGTTCCTCTTGTGCGAGTAAGTAAGCATAACATGTAGAAGCTAGTATGATAATGAGAAGCAGAATATGTAAGAGTTAGTACTATGATAAGAGATAAATTTTTGTGTTAGTTTTCGTATGAGCATAATAATGTATATCATTCTGATTTTATGAATAAAAGTAGATGAAGTTATGAGTTCAATTCTTGCATAGTTGGTTGATGCTTGCTAAAGGGGCCCACTTAGTAAGTATATATAGTTAGTTAGTTGTTTATTTCCTATTGATCATAAGTTAGATTTCATTCTCGAAAGTTTTAGTGCAAACTCGGTCTTATATTATTCTTGTAGCATCAGTAATCCATCCTTGTGTTTGTTCTAGCAACATAAGGCTAGTTCATAGTTTGTTTCTTAGTTATAGTTGTTATGGTTTCTGATTTGATTGAGTTTAGAAGGCTTCACATTATATTCCTATAGCATAAGTTGAATTCTTAGTGAACATATAGTGCTGCTCCATTTCAAGTATATGTTCCCTGGTTCGACAAAGTAAATGAATGACCATAAGAAGATGTTAGTTGCCTACTGGAATGTCCAATTCCTAGGATAGGATTTGTCATGACTTTTATATCATTTTGTGGGTGCTACCATTTTTGGCTCTATTGTTGGGGATGGTGTCAAGCTAAGAACCTATCATAAGTCATTGTTAGCAGTAGTTTAGTCAGTTATTCAAGCATTTTCAAAATTCCTTCAAGTTATGGTTCATTCTATTGCATGCATAGAAAAAGAGACACTCTAGGAAGATTCCTCCCTGACCTTCCATTCATTGATAATAATCCTAAACTATCTTATAATCTATTTGAGGAAGAAGGAGAATGAGATATCAATCCATTTGCTGAAAAGCTAATAGTTGAATGGCCATTTGACCCAGCTGACGAAGAACCTAAAGAAAATTCATTTGCCTTGATACTCCGTCCAGCAAATATGGCACATAATCCACCTAATCGACCTCCTACTTTTGAATCCCCATCATTTCTCAACAAGATAATGATAACCTTAAAAATATTCCTTCTTCATTACTCCCTAAGTTCTATG
Organism: Sequoia sempervirens; assembly: GCA_007258455.2. Lineage (NCBI taxonomy): Eukaryota > Viridiplantae > Streptophyta > Pinopsida > Cupressales > Cupressaceae > Sequoia > Sequoia sempervirens. Next base: position 30,712 of record VDFB02191456.1, read on the forward strand.
GACTAGTTACAGAGGACCTAGACACTTTCTTGTTTGAGTTTGACATCCTCTGTCGCAGCTATGATTACACTTCAGATGCTCACAAGATGAAGTTTTTTCCTTCTACTTTGAAGGAAGGAGCTCTTATATGGTTCATGAGTTTGGGAAGAGATGTTGATAGTTGGGTAGTCATGCAAACAAAATTTCTTGAAAAATACAAGGAATATTGTAAGAGTTGTAGTAAGGGAGATGATATATTCAAAATTCAACAAAAGGAGGATGAAAGCCTTGAAGACTATATCTAAAGATTCTTGTTTTCCCTGAAAAAGAATTTAGACCATACTCTCAATGAAGAATCTCAGAAACTACTTTTTCTAAGGGGAATCAGTGATACCTGTATAGATGCCCTGGACCTGATGGGAGGAGGTTATATAACTCAACTGCCTTGGGATGATATCAAAAAAATATGTTTCAACTACTCTCGATCAATTGTTAAGAAGGGTAGAGGTTATCAAGCCACAGTGGGAAAGTCTTCTATTAATGGAGTTTCATGAATTGAGATCACAAATTTTCTCTCTGATTTCAAGCAGGATATCATAAACAACATGGCTACATAGTTGGATACTATGCAAGCTTGGAAGAAACATGAGGAAGCTGAAGCAATCTTGGTAGAGTTCTTTCCACATTGCAGATAGAAGAAACAGGACTGTAGATGTAAGATGGTGGCTAACTTGGAGGCTAAGTAGTTACCTACTGACTTTAAGATGGTAGAGAGTGATGATGAGCAATTATTCTTCGTCGCACAAAGGTGACCATGGGCTCAAAGACAAGGTATGTCTCAAGATCCTTTGACTTTTGGTAATCCTTATTCTAATTATAATAACCAATGGCAACCTACATATGGCCCATCACCACCTTGGAATACTTCTTAATCACACTGGCCTAACTATCAGAGTTCTCAATGGAAATCTCCTCAAAGAGGTTGGCAGCAGCCACAAGGACAATGGACTCCACCCCAAGGTAATTGGTAGAAAAAACCTCAATGGAGAAGTCCATAGAAACGGCAAAACCAATCCCCTTGATCTCTGCAGTTTCAATAGCCATAACCTCAGGCCCTCATGCCACCTCCTGTAGCACCTGTAGTAATTATTGGTCCTCCAAAACAAACCCCTATGCCTACTCAACCATTTCCAAATCCTAATAATAAGAAGCATCAACAACAACAGCCTATATATTTTGCAAAATCCAATCAGTATCTAGCTTATGCCCTGGATATTCATGATATCCATCTCAGGTCTGGAACCACTTTCCCTACTCTACAGCTGCCTATAATAATAGAGATTCCAAACTTTTCCTCAGAGCTACTTACTGATCCTACAGAATATATACCTGTATCTGATACTGTCTCTAAGGAGCCTGTTTTGTAGCATTAGGCTAAACCTCCTTTTCCTCAGAGATTACAAATTACTATATCCAAGTCTGTGGAAGAGTCTACCTTTGATATTTTGGATCAGCTAAGGAATGTACACATTCAAATCCCCCTTTTTCAAGCCATTAAAGATGTCCCAATTTATGGAAAATCCATTAAGGAGGCCTATTTAAAGAAACTAGGAAGAAAGAAAAAGGATCCCCAAACTATCCATGTTCTAGGATAGTTGGCAGATATTATGTTAGGGAAGGTAGTCATTCCAAAATATACTGACCCTGGGAGTCTTATGTTACAAATAAATATTAATGGCCAGATAGTAAAGAATATTTTGATTGACCTTGGTGTAGCCATCAATGTAATGACCAAGAATACAATGGAGTACTTGAATATCTTAAAAATTCAGTCTACACCTACCATCCTGTAGCTTGCTGATAGTTCCACAGTAAAGCCTGATGGAATGGTGGAAGATGTTATTGTCATTCTTGAGTCTTGGGAATACCCAGCAGATTTCACCATATTGTCCAGTAAGGAAACTTTGGGACAATATCCTATCATCCTAGTCAGTCAAGAAAGAAATTGGCTTTATATTCACCTGCCCAACCTCAGCCAGATTTGTCTCAACTAATTTGGCCAGATTTAGGAGAGGAAACTAAAGAATTTAATTCATTGGCCTGCCTAATGATGCTACAAACTAATCCGTTTTCACAGTTTCAGAGCGAGGATGACCTGTTTTTACACATTTTGCAATCTAACCCTAGTCCGAGTAGCCCATCTGCTGTAGATAGCTATCTTCAGCAGTGTTTCCTGTAGCAACTTAATTCTGAGAACCTGTCACCTAAATCTCCTACAGTTTATCATAATTTGAGTCCATATGAAATAAAAACACCACCTTTATTAGCAACCTCCATGAATGATCTTATCAAGCAAGTAGCAGTGTCTCCAAGCCACTCTTTGAACATCAATAATAAGCTATCTCAATCTCAGCAAGCTGCTCTAGTCACAATGTTGCAAGAACAACACATAGGTTTTGCATGGGACTATGAGGATATGAAGGGAATAGATCCTCAAGTCTATACTCATAGGATCTACATTAAGCAATATTTTTCACCTGTCAGGCAGCCTCAAAGAAGGATTATCCCAACACTCAGAGAAATAGTTAAAAAATAGCTCCAAAAATTGCTTGATGCTGGTTTTATTTATCCCATTTCAGACAGTCAATGGGTGTCTCCATTGGTAATTATTCCTAGAAAAAGGTGGAAAATGGAGAGTTTGTGTAGACTACAGGGAGTTGAACACAATAACTAAAAAGGATCACTTTCGACTGCCATTTGTCGACCAAGTGTTGGACTCATTGTCTAGTAAAAAGTATTTCTCTTTTTTGGATGGATATAGTGGGTATAATCAAATTAGAATCACCCATGAGGATCAAGACAAAACAACTTTTACTAGTCCATGGGGCACTTTTTCCTACTTTGTCTTACCTTTTGGACTGTTTAATACACCTGCAACATTTCAAAGGGAAGTGATCAATATTTTTGTTGATATTTCTCATGATTCTGTGTAGATCTACATGGATGAGTTCACTACTTATGGAGTTACTTATGAAGAAGCATTAGCCAATCTGAAAAAAAGTGTTGAAGAGATGTAAGAAGCAAAATTTATCTTTGAATAGTGAGAAATGATTTATGATGATGCAAGAGGAAATTTTTTTAGGCCATCATATCTCTCAAGCAGGAATTCAAGTTGATCCTGCAAAAATTGAAGTTATTCTAACTTTGCAAACACATATGAAATGAAAGGATGTTAGAAGCTTCCTAGGACATGCTGGATATTATAGAAGATTCATCAAATATTTCAGGAAAATAGCCAACCCATTATATGCCTTATTGACAAAGGATTTTGAATTTACCTGGATTGATGCCTGTGAAAAATCTTTCCTGCAGTTTAAGAATTTACTTACTCAGGAACCTGTTCTTTAAGGACCGAAGTGGAGTCTGTCTTTTCATATACACACAGATGCTTCTAATTATGCCATAGGGGTAGTTTTAGGATAGAAAGAGAATTCCATTGAGCATGCCATATATTTTCTTAGTAAAAATCTTCAAGGCCCTGAATTAAACTATACTATCACAAAGAAATAATTGCTAGCAGTTGTGTATGCCCTAAACAAGTTTCAACATTATGTCACTAGTTACCAAATATTTGTTCATATAGATCATGCAGCAATAAAGTACCTCATGAATAAGCCTACCCTATCTGGTAGCAAGATGGCTCCTATTGTTGCAGGAATTTGATATCACAATTATTGATAAGCCAGGCCAGGCTAATGTGGTGGCTGATTTCTTGTGAAGACTTCAAACAACTACACCTGCCACCCCTAAGGTAATTGATGATAGCTTTCCCGATGAAAATTTGTTTTCTATTGCTGCTCAAACTCCATGGTATCCAGATATTGCAAATTATTTAGCAGCAAACAAGATTCCACCTCACTTCTCACCAAAGGAAAGGAAATTGTTGGTTGAGAAAAATTTTAACTTTTCATGGATTGCAGACTATTTATTTTATACAGGACCTGACCAAGTCATGAGAAGGTGTGTTAGGGAAGATGAGACTTATGAAATTTTGTATGTCTGTCATGATGAGCCATGTGGTGGGCACTTTGCAGTGAAGAGAACAGCTATGAAAGTTCTTAATATAAGATATTATTGGCCCACACTACACAAAATGCCACAACCTAAACCAAGAAATGTGGCAAATGTCAATGCATGGGGAGACCAACAAGATCTGATGAAATGCCCCTGAATCCACAAGTGGTAGTTAGTCCCTTTGACAAATGGGGCATGGATTTTGTTGGGCCTATTGATCCTCCATCCAATGGGAAATCATACATTTTCGTGTGTACTGATTATGTAACCAAGTGGATAGAAGTAAAAGCAATGGCACATGCCCGTGATCATAAAGTTGCTGAGTTCCTATATGAGAAGATTTTTACAAGGTTTAGAGTCCCAAGGGAACTTGTTACTAATCAAGGAGCTCATTTTACATCCAATTTAATTATTGCATTGATGAATGATTATAAGATCAGGCATAGAAAGTCTATCCCCTATCACCCTCAAGCCAATAGCCAGGAAGAGGTTACCAACAGAGAAATTGAGGCAATCCTTACAAAGACAGTCCAATTACACAAGAAGGACTGGAGAAGCCACCTTCCTAAAGCAGTCTGGGCCTATAGGACAACATGGAAAACAACTACAGGGTTTACTTCTTTTGAATTACTCTATGGTAAGACTGCCATGTTGCCAATAGAGTTTGAGCATAAAACCTTGAGGATTGCTCTTCAGCTAAACATTGATATCTCTGAGGCTCAAAAGGAATGCTTCCTATAGCTGAATGCATTGGATGAGATGAGGAAAGTTTCCCTACATCATATTGAAATTGTCCAACAACAAAGAAAAATCTGGCATGGCAATCATATTTGGACTAAGCAATTCTCTGCCGGTGATTAGACATTCCTCTATGACTCCAAGTATAAGGAAAATCAAGGTAAGCTAACCACATGATGGCTTGTTCCTTATGAAATTGAATTTTTTTTTGATAATGGCTCAGTGCAGTTGGCTACAATAGATCTAGTTAAATTCAAGCTACTAGTTAATGGACACTATCTTCAGTTATATCATAAACAAACGCCCAAAGAAGAATTTATGCAACAGTTTATTTCGAATGCGGCCACTGATCTTCCTACAACGAAAGGCTTTGATTTTTCTCCTACAACATCTCTTTGAATTCCACATTGCATGCCCATAATAAAGGTTACTTTTTTAAAGGAGCCACTTTCTTCGCTTTTCATCCATCACCACCACTCATTCCATTTTCTTCCATGTCATCCATCCTGTCATACTGCCCTCATTCATGGTTTCTATTCTAGCCGTCAATTCATGGTGCATTGTGATCTTTCCTAGCACGCACGAGCATTATTTAAAAGGTACACAATATCTTTTGTTATCACATTGTTTATTTATTTTATTAATTCATCAATTGCTATGTACATATCAGTCATTATCACCCATTCATCACCTATTCTTTCACACATGTGTGGACACATGTCAAAATTTAAGTACGGGGTGGGATAATCCATTTCAAACCTTTTCTTATGTCGCTGTCACAACTAATAAGATATTTTTATTCTTCTTGTAATTTCCAAATATGGCTGTGTGTTTTATCTAAACAACATCAACTACTTGATATGAGTAGTTCCTAATAATCATTACATGCAATTATCTCTTGAGTCATTCTTGGAAAAGAAGAGAAAGTGACAGCAGGACAAAAAGAATAAAAAAGAAGCAAAGCAGAAGAATTTTCTTTTGAATTTTTAGAAAAGGTTTGAGTTTTTGGAATCTTAGCAGAGGTAATTTGTGAATATGGGTGGTCAATTGGTAAGACATGAGACTATAGCTCATGATCTCTTAACAAAAAATCCTCAAACAGTGCAGGCATTCAGTAATTGTGGTTGGCTTAGAAACTATTTTCTAAGGTTAGATTCTTTCAATGAGGAAGCTGTTGGTGAATTTTTAAGAACTCTTTTAGAAGGGGAAGCTTCAGTATGGGGTTTGATAGTGGCTATAATAGAAGAATGAATTGTTGAAGTAACTGGGCTTCTTGCAGTAGGAGAAAATTTCTCTTTAGATGCTATTTCTTCTAGGGTAGAGTTTACAATACCAACTGATGGACCCTTGGAGGTCTCTAAACAAGGATGCAAATGAGTGTCATTTCCCTTCCCATATTCAAAATATGCTGCATTTATAATCAGGTATTTAACCTGTGAGGGAAGCTTCTCCTATTTATATTCCTACCATTTTAAATTATTGAGCCATATGAGGCATGGGTTAGTTGTTAATGTCCCAAATTTCTTGTTAAATCTTTTAAAACAAAGTGCCCATGAAACCCAAAGGGGAAGAGACAACTCTATTTCCCATCATGCCCTCATTAAACTATTGATTAAGTGTTCCCTGAGGGATGTATCACCCCTTTCTTGGCAAGAATTTGTTGCCCAAAAAGGTATGAAACTTCCAGAACCTCCTAGAGAAATCCCTGGAACACCTACCCCTACAGCATCTATTCCTGTGACCTCCACACCAGAACCCTCTACCAGAGTACAAACTAGGTCTGCTAGTAGAAGAGAAAAAGGAAAAATGAAGGTAGGAGAGTCATCTAGGGTAGAACAAACCCCAGAGTCTGACCCTCATATTCAAAGACAACAATGTCCCTCTCCTATAGCACGTTCTCCTATAGCAGTTCCTCCTGCAGCAACACCTATTATCACTACATTTTCACTCTCATCTTCTTCTGTTGAGTCTGAACCCTCTAGGAAAGTTAGGAAGAGGAAAGCCACGAGAATGTCTCCTATAGCTGCCACATTGCCAAAAATATTTTCAGCAAGGAAACAATGTAAAGTCACTGCAACGTCTGCTCAACCTGAAGTTATAATAATTTATGAGGAATTTGAAGAACTCAGTCATGATGATTCTTAGGATGTACTTGAGAATGTTCCACATAGCCCACCTATTGTTTCTGAGGACATGCAAAATGAGCCAATGGAAGTTGATGAAGCACAACATGATAGTAATGAAAGGGGAATTCCAAGTCTTGATGACTTGGTTGAGGCAACTAGGCAAATTTCTAAGGAAGTACAATCTCCTCCTGCACAACAACAATAATTCTTCCTACAACAAGAGGAAGAATATATTGAACAATTAGAAGTTTCCAATGACACACCATTACCCCACTATAACTTGTCAGGAAATGGTAGTTTATAAGAAGACATATTTGATTGAATTTTTGGAATACCTTAGGACCACATGGAGACTAGTCACATTTCAAACCTTGAGTTTTTGCCACTTAGCCAAGACTAAAATTCAACAAAGTCTTTGGGAGGAAGAGAAAAAGAAACTGAAGAGAAAAATTGAAAGGCAAAACAAGAAATCTAGGAGATGAAAAAGAAAATAGATGAAATGATGAAAATAACTGGTAAGCTTGTGGAGTGTAGACCACTGCCTAGAGTATATTCCATGTGCTTAAAGGAACAATTTATTTGGTTTCAATTAATGAGAATTTCAAGGAATTTAGATCTTGTTATTCATACAACCAAAGAATTTTATGATGCATACCGAGTGGCTCCTAATTGGCTAAAGAATTCTTGATGTGATTTTTATTTGCATGGATTGATAATTCCCTCTAAAACAGAGTGGAATCCACTTCTTTATATTGGTGATATTCATTTGAGGTCACTTATGTCATGGGCAGCCAATGAAACAAATTATGGAAGACAATTGGAAGCCTATGAAGAAGTTGAAAGGGATGAGCCTATACCACTATGATCAGAAAGCACAAATCCCTACACAATGCTGAAAACATGGCTCATTGTTGTATTTGGGTTCAACATTCAAGTAGAAAGAGTAAAAATATTTGATGTCAGAAAGCAAGTGTATGAGGAATTCAAAATCCAACCGTATCTATTTTGGAAGCTTGCCTCTTCTAGAATTGAAAAGAGATGGGAGAAATTGACTATTGGACTAAGGAAATTTGAGCCACATAGTCCCATAAATTTTGAAGTAGCCCTTGGAAGGACAGAGAAGTACATACATCTTGTTCTTTAGAAGAGGTTTGAATTATGGTTGCCAATAAAATTTTGACCTCCGGTTTTAAGTAGGGGGTAGATGATGAGCTCAGGATATGCTCATAATTTGAGTATCATGATGTATTTTTAATATCTCTACTCTTATTGCTAATGGATGTTTTAACTATGTGATTAAAGACTTTTTATCTGAAAATGGGTAGTATCATGTAGCAATACATTCATATATTCCTGCAACCTAACATCTTGATGTGTCTTATTAATTACCCTGTTTCACTTTCTGAATGACTAGTATAATGCATATGGTTTTTGAATAATGAAATAGATTTAATATGTGATTAATGAATGTATCGTGTTGTTTGCCACACATGCTTTCTTTCACCTCTGTCGCCTTGTGTATCACAATTTGCTGAAGGGAGCATGAATGAGTCAAGTGCAGTGGATCTCAGCCCTACACTAAAGTCCATTTCTTGCACAATGTCGAGGAAGTTGTTCCAACGAAGACTCTCTAACTGGGTTATTGGGTTGAAACTTTGATCCTTAATCTAGGAAGAGTGGAATGATAAATTCTTTGGATCATGTTGAACATACATGTTTTCATTTATAAGAAGTCTATTCCTCGATTTGAGGATTCATTTATGTCCACGTCTTTCTATGTTTTTGAAAAGGAAAAAATAGGTTTTACAGGGACCTGAAACCATAGAGTTTAAACAACAAGAGATAGACAGAGAAAGTACAAACAACCGGACAGCTGTCCCAAAGAAGGGAAAGACAGCAACAAAAGACAACAGGGCCCTAAAAAAGGACCACCCAAAAAACTAGCAAACAAAACATTACATTACTCCAAGGTGTTAAGTAAATCCTTAGCTTCCTTTTCAACATTCTGCATGTCCTGTAACCCCTACTTAAGAATTTGGACCGTATGAGATGAAGTCGGGGTCTTCCTCTTCATGCTAGCCCTGGTATGCGTCGAAATCCCTTCACCAGCTGATCTGCTGCCTCCCCTGTCTGCATCCAAATCCACAACCAATGATCCCTTTTGGTTTTTTTCAAGCTTTTCCACCATCGCATTGATGATGATGGTGTTATGCCTTGCAATTGTATGATTGTTAATGACAGTAGCCCTAATGTTTTGTTCAATCTTGGACATACAGCACTCGATGCTAGCCAATCTATCCTCCTGTAACTGTTGTCTTTTCCTCAGTAAAGGAGTTTCCTGTTCATCATTTTCTCCACTGTTCCAACTAATTTTCTACTCCAAATCCATGACCTTGTTGCTGAGATCAGTAACTTGACCTTTCAAATTACAGACTTCTTTCTGGGTCCATTTGAGAACGGTAAAAAGGCCATCCGTACTTTTTTTTTGCTATACTAACAAAATCCTCAGGCTTAAGCTTATTCAAGGCAGAATTAATTTCATCCTGAATAGGGGACTCAAAATGATCATTCCCAAAATTACCAGAAGTAGGAGCACTAGGGGCCGACTCCTTATTGACCATGGGCTTGTCAGAGAGGATTTCCATAGAATTCCCTGAATACGAAATGAGTTTCATAACAGGGTTACCTTTCACACCTGGGGACAAACCAGGAGTAGGGAAACCAGGAGACGGCTGGGGATTAAGACAAGGTGGGGTGATAAAACCCAGACTAGGGAACTCATGCAGAGGTTGCCGTTTAGGACAAGACAGCGGGACAGAGCCTTTAAGGGTTTTCTATGTTAGAGTTAGGTAGTTAGTTGTTTTTATAGTTTAAATAAGTGTTCCGCCTACATGAGTGAGCAAGCATAGCATGTATAAGTTAGTATGATAATGAGAAGTAGAATACGTAAGAGTTAGTACTATGATAAGAGATAGAGTTTTGTGTTAGTTTTCATATGAGCATAACAATGTATATTATTCTGAGTTTATGAATAAAAGTTGATGAAGTTCTGAGTTCAATTATTGCATAGCTGGTTGATTCTTACTAAGGGGGCCCACTTAGTAAGTATCTATAGTTAGTTTTTTATTTCTGTTAGAATTGGCTATGGATGCCACCCAAGATCTATGGACCAAATGGAAAGCACAAGAAAAGAGAGAAAATATGACAAGAATAAACTGTATTCAATGTCATTGATATGAGATGAATCTGATTATGATTGATTACAAATGAGAGAGACCCCTTGGTTAAATAGCCAAGGTGAGAACATAGAAGGGCATAAGATTATGACAAGTGTCAGAATCTTATGACATGAGACAACTATGAAGACTTATCACTCCACTTAAGGTGGAGAGATAATCACATGATATGTCCACAAAAGGTGGAAGTGATGAGGTAATGACATGTCAAGTCCACCAAAAGTGGAGATTCTCCAACAACATCCTATGTGGTCCCTAAGTAAACTTAACTAAGATATAAATAAGTCCCCTAGTAATGAACTGACTAGGTACAAGACTTTATTTACACCAACACCCCCCCTTAAGTGCAACTTAGGGAGTAGCGAATTATTATGAAAATGACACAAAGATGCAAAGATGGATCCCGACTACTAGGCCATGTTAGGTACCCATGTACACACACAATGCAATCAATGCAATCTCTCACAAGCGAGGAAAGGGAGAAAACCTCATGGGAAAAACTCCCCCTCAAAAGAGAGAAGAAATACAAAATAGAAATGCTCTCAATGAAGAATGAGAAGGTAAAAACCCCATGTGAGGAAAAAGACCCCCCCATAAGAGAGAAGTAGAAGAGAAGAAAGGTAGCCCCCCCTCAATGTTGAGTCTCCTGTAAGAATGGTAGAAGCTCGACATTGAATGTTGAAGATGATCCAATCTCGCCAAACAACGTTCCTCCCCTTAGGAAGAAACAAAACCAAGGATGTATGCAGGAAGTCATGAAGATGAATGATATATGATGGTGTCTCTGAAGCATGCTCAAGTGTCTCCATGTCGATGTAGAAAGCTGAACCACTCCAATAAGGCATTCTAGGCCAGACTGTTGAAGAGGAAAACCAAACATCTAGTAGAGAAGAATGTAGAACATGATCCAAAGACAAAGATATCCCCTCTGAAGACAAAGAAACCTCCTCCAAATGTTGTCCAAAAGTATCCACACTCATGCCAATCTGAGAAGAATGATCATGTAGAGAATGAACAAGAGGGTCAAAGTGTTCCCTCACAACAACTGAAGAAGGTGCATCTTCATCAAAGAGAAGATGAATGCTTTCAATGGTGTCCTCCAAATCAAGAAGATGAGACTTCACAAACAAGTCTGAAATACCTGCGAGGAAGCCATCCAAAGTAGTCATATCTGGAAGACAATGCATGTCCTGCTGCACTGAATCACTAGGAGTCAAAACTGTTGAATCGCAAGTATCATCAAGTACAATAGTTGATGGAGGAGATGAAGTGCATGGCTCAAGGACTGGATCTGATGTGAGTATGCCCAAGTTCAAAAAGCCAAATGTCTCCTCAGAATCATAGTTGTGATCAGCAGTCGAAGGAACATTGTCATCATCAGAAGTAAACTGTGCAAAGGAATACAACTGAGATGAATGATCAACCACCCCAGTAGCAATGATCTCTTGACTCTCCAAATCTTGAATGATGACAGAATCAGGAGTGAACTCCATAATTCTCCCATCTCCACCATGTGTAATTTGATATATGGAAAGCAGATTGTTCATCAAATGAGGAACACACAAGACATCCTGAAAAGTGTTTTCCCCAATGCTAATAGATCCCTTCCCTATTACACTCATGTATGTATTGTTTCCCATCTAGATAGGAGACATACTACAAGGCTAAAATGTAGAGAAGATAGTCTGTGAAGATGCCATATGATGTGATGCTCCTGAATCTAGAAGCCATCTCCCTGATCCTAGACTTGAATGAGCACAAAGAGCTTGTCCTTTATATCCTGATGTTTGACCTTTGTCCTTTTTAGATTGTTTTGAAGTAGAAGGAGAAGAAGATTCAGACATTCTAGAAGGCAAATCAATGTGATTCTTTTTGAGAATATTTTTCAACTCATCTATTTCCTTCTTATAACAATAGTGTTCTTCATGTCCATCCTTCTTACAATATGCACAAAAAGGCCTCTCCTTCTTAGATGATTCTCCTTTTGAAGAAGATTTTTTCTTTGATTGATCTGAATGTGGATTATCCTTTACTTGATCTGAATGTTGATTATTCTTTGCTTTCTTCTATTTCTTATTTGATTTTGATTCTTTCACCTGATTAACCAACAATGCCTGAGATTTAGATCTCTTGATGAGACCCATTGAGATAAGCTTTTGTTGCTCATGTATCAACATCTCAGAAAATGATGCATATGAAGGTGTAGTGTATGCAGACCCCATAGTCAATCTATGAGTATGAAAACTAGAAACAAAAGAAGCATAATCAGGACCAAGTTTGTTCATTGTATTGTACACCAACTGGATGTCCTTCTTATCAATTCCACATGCTTTACATTGCTCTTTTAGATCATTGACCTTAGTGATGTAGTCTTGGATGTTGTCAAAGTTCTTAGGATCAAGATTCATCAAATCATTCTCAATTTGATAGCCTCTTACTTCATCTTTTGTACCATACAATGTTTTCAATTTTTCCCAAGCTTCATGAGAATTTTTACATGATTCAATCTGAAACAAAAAATCTTGAGAAACTAGTCTACGAAGACACCCAAGAGCTTTGGCATGTTTGATCATCCATTTTAACTTTTTCTCATCATCAGTAGGTTCAGGTACCTTATTTTCAACATAAAGAGAGTGACCTTCTGTCATTAGTATATTCCATGCATTTTTATGCCATTTTGAATAATTATATGATGTGAGCAAAGGAACCTTAGAATGATCCATGAGAATGAAAGAGCAAAGCAAACAGATCAAAGACAATGCACCAAGAGACCCCCCAAATCACTCAATCAAGAAACCCCCCAAGAAATATCTAATTTTTCACTTTATATTTAGTGCGTTTACAATTGCTAGATGCCAAAAACAGCAAGCTAGACTTGATCTTAGTGCTTACAAATGCCAAAATAGGCCACAGTATCAAGTACATTTTTTGGTACAAAATGAGATCAATCTGATCCTACCATTGAGAAGTACAGGAAAAATCATGCACTTTCAAAAAAAATTGTACTAAAAAATGTTACCGTAGGAGCAAGATATGAGCTCCTAAAGTTCCAAAAATGAGGACGAAGCAACAACACTTGTGAGAATCTGTAAATTCTAGAAAAACTATGCACCAAAACCAAAAACTGATTGGACCAGTGCATAGAGCACGAAATTCTAGCCCAAACAAAAAAAAAATTGCTCGAAAAAAGGACTTAAAATGACTGAGATATTGAGCTTCAAAGTTAGACTGCAAAATCCAGAATGCAAATGGTGAGGGGTAGAAATTTTTCAAATGCCTGCTGACGTCACGCTGACGTCACGCTGATGTCATCAAATCAGTAGCTTAAATTTGACGGTTTTCGGCCCGTCACTGGAAAACTCGACCGTCCGCCTGAAAAATTCTTCTCGTCGGAATATGCTTCGTAATATTCTACGGAGTGAACGGAATATTCTTTCCGGATATTTTTTTGCCGCCGATGGCTTTTCTTTTGCCGGAAACTTCAGATCGGTGCCCGGATTTTTGTGTTGACCGCCGGTTTTGATTGAAGCGCCGGCTGTTTTGATTTTGACCGCCGGCGGTGGATGGGTAGAGCCCGCGGGGGCCTGCGTGGGCCACAGGCCGCAGGCCACGTGGGATCTGCGTACCCCGTGAGTACACAGTACCCTGCAACGGGTACGCAGAAAATTTTCTGCTTTCTTTTTTTTTTTTAATTTTTAATAAAAACTTTATAAAATTCGCTACAAACTTTATTTTGCAGAATATTTAAATCGAAATTTTCTAAAAAAAATTTCAAAAAATTTCAATTGATTTAAATATAATTTTTCAGCAAATCGTACTGTCGAATAATGACGACCCGGGGGGCCGTACGGGAATTTTTTTTTTTGCTTCACCGGACAACTGCTCCGAATCAGACGATTTGACAGTCGATCTTAGGGTTTTTGGCCCTTCTGGACGCGATGGCAGGGTCAGATTTGACCCAAAATGCTCCAAAATTGCAGCTACCTTTTGGATCTGGCAACCACTCGTCAACTTCAAACCCTCATAGATTTGGCCTTGTATGTCCGATTTGAATGAAACAAAAGGCAAAATCGACTATCTCGAACCTTCCGGACACAATGGTGAGCTCAAATTTGCACCAGCAAGCTCGGATTTGAACCTGCAACAAAGAGCCACGAACGAAACCTCCTCAGATCTGGAATCTCTCTTCAGAATAAGACTCTCCAATGGCACCAAACATGCTCTGATACCATGTTAGAATTGGCTATGGATGCCACCCAAGATCTATAGACCAAACGGAAAGCACAAGAAAAGAGAGAAAATATGACAAGAATAAACTATATTCAATGTCATTGATATGATATGAATCTGATTATGATTGATTACAAATGAGAGAGACCCCTTGGTTAAATAGCCAAGGTGAGAACATAGAAGGGCATAAGATTATGACAAGTGTCAGAATCTTATGACATGAGACAACTATGAAGACTTATCAATCCACTTAAGGTGGAGAGATAATCACATGATATGTCCACAAAAGGTGGAAGTGATGATGTAATGACATGTCAAGTCCACCAAAAGTGGAGATTCTCCAACAACATCCTATGTGGTCCCTAAGTAAACTTAACTAAGATGTAAATAAGTCCCCTAGTAATGAACTGACTAGGTACAAGACTTTATTTACACCAACAATTTCCTATTGATCATAAGTTAGATTTCATTCTGGAAAGTTTTTGTGCAAACTCAGTCTTATATTGTTCCTGCAGTATCAAGAATCCATCCTTGTGTTTGTTCCTACAACATAAGGCCAGTTCATAGTTTGTTTCTTAGTTATAGTTGTTATGGTTTCTGCTTTGATTAGGTTTAGAAGGCTTCACATTATATTCTTGTACCATAAGTAGAATTCCTTTCACACATTTATTTCTGATAAATCATGACTAAAATTGGTTCTTAGTGCACATACAGTGCTACTCCATTTCAAGTATACATTCCCTGGTTTGACAAAGTAAATGAATGACTATAAGAAGATGTTAGTCTCCTGCTGGAATGTCCAATTCCCAGGTTAGGATTTTTCATGAATTTTATAAACTTTTGTGGGCGCGACCAATGGTGATGCCACCTTAGAAAGCTGCCATGTCTACACTTAATCCTCATTAGTCATCTATGATTTGACAATAATCATGCATCACCAACTACCTCTATTCTCCTTCATTAATATCAGTGAAGTAAACAAAAAAAACATTTTGAGAGAAAATTCCTTCATATATTCCATTGCTCATCACAAACTTTCACCATCTTTCTAGGGTTTAATCACCGATGATAGTATTGACTTGATGAACTCCAACTCACTGGATCACTCTGCTTTAAAACCATATCAATGTTTCTCCACTCACCTTGCTACTTTCTCCCTTGCTTTATATGATGTCCTCAAGATATTGCCATATTTCCTTTTCATTCAATAGTCGTCGCTTATCACTAAGACATTTCATCCTTCACTAGTTCTATCAGTGACAAAAGCATCCATTTGATGAAATCTTAGCCCTTGAAAATATGGCCCATCCTCAATCACACTCATTTTTCCATCGTGCATCATTGATTTAACTTCAAACATCAGATCACATCAGTGATGGGAGATACATCGATGAAGCAAGATTAAGACACGTGTACCTACATAAATATCAATGATACAAACTACATCCGTCATAAGGTCAATTCAAAATAGTGAAATAAAGTTGAATAGATGACTCTGTTGCTCATCTCTATTTTGAATTTAATCTTTGGAAATGATCTGCGATGAGCGATAGGAGGAAATAAAAAAGTAGCAAAGCTATCGCTAATCGCTAATTCTCCTCATAATGTTTGCAATAAATTAGTGATCAAATATACTAGTGATTACATAAACACTTGCATTGTGTAACACTATTGTGAACTTTAACATTTAGAACCCATTCACGATATGCAAAACATAGGAGATACTTCATATCACTCATCGCTTATTTGAGAATTACAATTACACAACCATCTACAATGAATGATGAAGAGAAGAATAAAATTCTAGAAGCCATTGTTGATCACTAATTTAATACTCAAAGCTCAAAAGTTATTAGCAATAAATAAAAATTCATCAGTACAAGGAGAAGCAAGCACATTGCCTCATCGTTGATTCATATCAAGAGCTCCAAAAGCTATTCGCCATTAGCAAAACTAAAGGAATATTGGTCATCTCTTATCACTAATTTAAACATACCTTTCAGAAACTATATGTGATGAGTGACAATGAGTGATGGCTGACAAGACTTAAGTGAGAACTTTTAAGCATGTTCCCACCAATTGTCCTAATGAAGGGGACCATCTAGGATGATGCAAGAAAAGGGGCTCAAAAGTTCCTAATTCATGGAAATGCAAAGGATGTGAAGGCCAAAAATGCTAATGATTCAACCTTATATATAAAAAATGAAACTTAGACTTAGGCATGAGGGACCAATTACTCCACAATCATTAATGACATAAGATGTTTTAATGTGACTAACAACAGGAAATAGAAGGTCAAAAAAAATTTATAATGTTCTGAGGCTTTAAAATTAAGGGTT
The DNA here is from genome assembly GCA_007258455.2 of Sequoia sempervirens. Lineage (NCBI taxonomy): Eukaryota > Viridiplantae > Streptophyta > Pinopsida > Cupressales > Cupressaceae > Sequoia > Sequoia sempervirens. Next base: position 47,434 of record VDFB02191456.1, read on the forward strand.
TCATGGGTGAAATTAGCAATGAAATAACAATAGTACAAAACCCAAAAATCTAAAGTTGAGATACATGTTTTAAAAATGTAGGACTTTTAGAAATAGAACCATAATTTTGAGGGTCACATCAATCATCTCATCTTACCAACATTGGTACATTTGGACCCCTCTTGAAGTGAGTTTTTCTAAATTAGTGTGAGTTTGAAGCAAGTTCATCCTCTCACTAAAGTGGGGGCTAAATGTAGTGTCAAATAATTTCATTAGTGACATTTTCACACTTGTTTGAGACCTCCTTGTAGAATTTACCTTAATGATGCCTTGACTTAGTTTTGTAATGTATTTGACACATTCATATTAGGTCTTGGGCCCTTGTGAACTAATGAATTTAAATGGTACCTTGCTAAAGTCTTGTGAAGTGTTGTAGCAAACTTTCACACTTTTCTAAGGTTTTATCAATTAACTAAACCTAACAAACCTCTTTTTTACCTTAATCCATTCTTATTTAAAGTGTTATAAAGTGTTGTAACACACTTTCACACTTTTCCAGGGTTGTCATTAATAATTGGGCTTCTTTATGCTTTAATTGGCCTTATTTTACATCTACGAGCCTCATTTAATGAATCTTTTCAAGTATAATCCAAACACAAATCATCACCCAATCATAATTTAGGTGTTTCAAGTTGAATGACCCTAGATCTAGTGATCAGGGACTCATTTTCCACCTTGGGCGAATGAGTCCCACCTACGTCTTTGGGTCCTATATCTTGATATTTCCTTTCCTAATTCCCATTTCTCTATTGTACTTCTATCAATCTGTGGGATAGGTGCTAATAAAAATATATCATTAGTAGGTTTCCTTAAAATTAGAGTTGCAAAAATAGTACCCCTCATTTAACATCTTGAAAATAGATTAAATTCAAATTAGAAGACAAACACTTGCAATATTAGTTTGGTATTCCCTTTAGTGCAACAAATACAAGTGTTCTCTTATCATTTCTCTTTCAATAATGAGAGAAACCATGCATTTAGAATATCCTAGAAAAAATGTGATAAATTTCATTAAATCTATGATACCGACTTTCATAACCATATATTTTACACTCAACGATAGAAAGGGAAGGGGTTGAAATTAACAAAATCTAAAAATTTAAATTTAATTTTATTTGGTGATGTTTGTACTTGTGAATTCCACCTAATAACTACAAACCAAAAATGCAATAAAAGACAAGTCTAATCAGGATTGATAATACTTACCTTCTGATGAATGTATGATTATCAGACAAATAGGCTAAATATATTAATACACACACATAGAGATAATATATGATTATAATGATGGGAGTAGACATGTGTAAGAATGACATGTAAATGTATTTAGAACTTTTCTAGCATAAACATGTATTGAATTATTTATAAAAATAAACATAAAAATATCATAATTATAACAATATTATTAATTGATAAAAAATTATATTATGAAAATATAATAATGAATTATTTTAATAATAATGGTTTATTGTTGTAGATTAAATTGTGTGAGGGATTTATCTAAGGAAAAAAAAAATGTTTCCACATCATCTTCTCAAGGATAATCCTCCTTCGAAGTTAATATGAAAAATATCATCTCCTCTCACATTTTCCCCTCTATAATACTCCATGTACTTATTAAAAAAATTTGCTTCATAGTTTACTAATTGGGTTATTGCACAACTAATGTTAATCCACTAAATCACCTCGATATGGAGTCCTTGAATGTAGCTAGAAATATATTTAATCAGTTTGCATTAGTAGTATAGTCATAAATTTTATAGAGGATGTAAAATTTGAAACAAGAGCATATCAAGGTATTTTATTATAAGGCCATGAAAATTAGGATAAGATAATTGATGAATAATATTCATGGTAGTGTATCCTACCATAGAAAATAGGAAACAAGAATTTTATGGTTTTAGGCAGTTCTTCTTCCCATAAATCTCCCATTGTGATGTGGAGTTTGTGATAAAAAGGCTAAAGAAATATCTTGAGAATGTGGTTTATTGAACCCTTGGCTTGAAGTAGTTATTAAATTATTTTTAATGTGTTGTGCTTCAAGAATCAAGGGTTGATTTTTTTTTCCATAATTAAGTTTCTTCTATTGGCACTAGCCTATCTTCACACAGGATGTAAATTAGAAAAATATCCATATGAAGTCTCTTCTTCTTTGCATACAATAGTAGTACAGAAATTTCCACCTTCAGTGCATAATGTTGGTAGATATTTGGTACTTGAAGTATTGTCTAATAGTCTTAGAAGTTAGAAATATAAAATACATGCTACTAAAGTGGCAAAAATTACTCAAAGACATTGAGACTCTTGTAGCTTGGAAACATCATTGGAAATAATGCCAAAAGCATATGCTCCCTTTATTGATTAATAAATTTCTTGTAGCTAGGGCATGCATTGAACTCAATAGACCAAGATATCATTTATCAAGTGATTCATCAAATACGACGGTTACACACATACTTTCACACAAGGGATGTATCTTATTAGATTTTGATATTGTGTGTATTACTTAAAGGTTTCTATTGTTCCTCAGAGGTTGAGTATAAGAACTGAGCATTCTTATTCATAAAAGAAATAATATTAGAAAAATTAGAAATGTTAAAAATATCCTACAACTATTGCTATGGGATAAAGCCAGTGTTGTGTTTTATGTAGATAACATAGATTAATTGATATAGGTAAGTTATGAATTGCTTGATAATCAATCAATGACTTAAATTTAAATTCCTCAAATAACTAGTCACTCAGATTAATAATTGAGTGACAACATTACCTCAAGTGGACCCTTTCATGAATTGTTCCACTATTCTAATTTAGAAAAATGATAATCAATCTTTTTTTATCTTCTTATGAATTGCTTGATAATCAATCAATGACTTAAATTTAAATTCCTCAAATAACTAGTCACTCAGATTAATAATTGAGTGACAACATTACCTCAAGTGGACCCTTTCATGAATTGTTCCACTATTCTAATTTAGAAAAATGATAATCAATCTTTTTTTATCTTCATTCATTCACATTCAAAATAATACTATTTTATAGAAAACAACTCTTGATATATATATTTATATATATAATGACTATGATATATATATATAAATATAAATATATATATATAAATATAATGACTAACTTATCCCAATTTTCCTTAACAAACTAGACTCTTAACCACCTACTTTACAAATATTGACTAATTCCCAAAAGGTAGTAAGAGGATAATTTCATGTTATGAATATAAACTAGGAAACATCAAGAAATATGTTTAAGCGTTTATTGCTTTTCTTCGTTTCAAATTCTCAAATTATCAAAGTTCAGCGATGTTATATTTCCACATATCGATTCCAAATATATTTCTATATCCTATGTTCCAGAACGGCATCTACAAGATTCAGTTCTCTGAATGCAGGCTGCAGCCATACTGCATTTAAACTTGCAAAAAGACATACTAAGATTTTAGTACAGAATATTATACCGCAGCAATAAACACTAATAAATGACAATATCTTTTCTAAATGACAAGATTCAGTTCTCTGAATTGCAAACGAGGCTGCAGACACTGCATTTCAATTTGCCAAAAATCATAGTGTTTAATGGGGTTTGAGAGAATATTTTGATGCTATTTGGCTATTAAAGTGGTTTCTAATGATTATACCTATTAGATGATTCTGACCAAACTCAAATTCCATAGCTGGAATCCATTGATTCATGGAATATACACTTTAAGTAGAAACTTGTCGTAATATATTTGCCTTGACAGCGATGAAGTGAATAAGGGCCTCACAAACATAAAGAGTGCTGCTAAATGCAATTTTATTTTTATATGATATAAATAACCGACAACACTTGCGTCCCACAATACTTTGGGAAATGCGAATATGGTATATACTATCCCTCGCATTTAGTATTATATAATCCCTTGCATGTTGGAACTACCTGTTTGATATCACGAGTTACCACTTTTGAGAAGTATGTTTGTTTTGAGATTTTATATCACTAATACCCACCCTCCGGATTCCATTATTTGATTAAAAACTGTCAGTTTCACGTCTTTTAACGAATGCCAAACAAGTGCATTACTACTGTATACTATGCTAAATGTACATCGCATTTCTACTGGAAAATTTATGTAGTATCCATGGCTATGTCGTTAAAGAACTAAAAATGCTCTCAATGTTTTCCTATTTAGCTTTTATAGACGACTTCATATTAATGTATAACAAAATTAATTTAATTAGGTTTTGAATGTTACAAGGTTGATCAAGAATTATATTTAACAAATTATTAAATTTAGTTTTATCATTAAAAATAATGGTAAAAAGAGAATTTAAATGAACATTCAGATGATTACACTCTTAAATTTTTTAACTGCAATGTTTTAATCTTCAAAACTCAATCTATATGAAAATATAAATCTTCATTAGTAGAGTCTATTATAGTAAAAGAAATACAATCAACATTTAAATCGATTAACATAAATATTGCAACTCAATTTCAATTCTTAGTTAGTTGAAAGGAACAGTCTAACAACAAATTAACCTTTCAATACTAAAACCTAGTTCTGATAATATGTAAAAAGGAACCTAGAACAATACAGCAAGGTAATACAACAGAATAATAAAACAACAAACAATTAAAATAAGACACCAAAAATTATGTATATGACAAAACTACACTAACAAAATAATACACAATTTGAAAGAATTTAATTTGCATTCTATATAATCAAATAATATTTTTATAATTTTTTAATCTACAAAATCTAAATCAACTATAAATCAGAAATATGTTTAATTACGATTGTCAATATTTTATCAATTATACATTAATAAAGATAATAAGGTCGTCCTTCCAAATATATAATTTCTTGAAGGGAAGAAACGTACTTTTATACTCACCATAAAAGTAAAATTGTTAGGCATTCCCCAGGAAAGTTGCTGTTCTGAGATTTATATGTATTTTCGTTAAGTAAAACTGTTTTTAACATACTAGAGAGCACTGATGCGGTTCGGACATGAACATAAACCTTTTTCCTTTTACATGTTCCGTAGTGATAACACACAGCTAGTTCGCACACGGAAGGGAATTATAAAACAAAAAAAGTAGCTCCAAAAATGGATAGTATAATCAGTTTTCAATAGTGTATTACAATTCAAAAAGATGAACGTGCAATGTACATGTTATCGAAAATCTAAACCCAAAAAAATACTATTTTGCTGCAGAGCATTGTGAAGCAGAGAATCTAGATTATTGTATTTCTAAAAAACATAAAAATTTCCTCTCATAATCCTAACCAAATAAGTCTATATATACAGTGTTGGGGTATACAGAAATGCAACAACCACTGTTCTGTGACGTTCTTAAGCTTTTTGTGTGAGTCAAGTGCTGCCCAAATACCATTCCTAATACATCCGACCTCAGTAGCTTCTGTTCAGTACAAAATGAAATCTGGTCTTGCTTTCATTCTTTATGTGTCTTGGTTTGCTTGGGCTATTTTGCTTTCTGAATCTCGGCCAATGAAGGTACCCAATACTGCTGTCATAAACTCTGGAGTTGCTCCTGCCCCCATCTTCAGTGCGTTCCCAGTTGTTAATCAGAAAGAAAGAGCGGGCTATTTGGCAGCAGATGAAAGCCTTGCTGGTGTAAAATCTGAGAGTAAATATGGTGTTTATCTTACAAGTGAAGATGCAGTTAGTGGAGGAACACCCATAACGAACAATCCACAAGGCCATAGCCCAGGGGTTGGACATTGAACACGTTTATATTAAGAATATTAACGGTTATGTATACTGGTTTCTGTTGATTAATGAGAAGATATTATCTTGCATTATCTTTCTTTGTACACCATATATCATGGACGGATAACAGTTTCAACATGATATATAGATATCCAGACTCATAGAATGTAATGTTCTGTGTATTTTAATTTCACTGTTAGATTCTAAAGTGTGAATGGCAATGTGATGTAAGCCAAACATTTTCTTCATTTATATGGTGTTTATTTTGTAAGGTTTAAGTATTAGATTTTTTTTATTCTCATAGAAATGTAGCTCGAAAATACCATCATCACGAGAGACAAGTGAAGTAAAACATTTCAATATTTTTGAAAGACTTTCAACACATAGATAAGTCCACTGTTTTCGTTCTAAGCAACATGGAAATGAGAGACGGATACTACTCTGCCCTTCACTTCCTCCTATTATGCTTTGAAGAAGACTACTACAAACATTAAAAGCTTGTAACATCTACCGTTGCGGGAAACAAACTTATGATATCCCGAAATGAGCTTAATTACATATAATTGCACACACATTCTAGGGTGGTTTCAGTAACTGGATATTATTGAAAAAATTGCAGTGCAGAAGAGAATACAAAACAGAACACAACCCAGAGTGAAATGGTTGAAGAAGATGACTATATTGATTTAGCTTTAAATTACATTCAATTCAATAGTGTACAACAGTGTTATTTGCAATGAACAGTCTCATATTTCATTTGAGAGTTTTAAAATTTAAAAACTTCTAATTTTGTGAGAGATTTTATGTTATTATTTTTTATTTCAATAATCTAAAATGTTTCTTTTTTTCACAGTTATGTGATAAAAGTTTTTCAAGGACTAATTTTTATTTTTTTTCTTTGACTAAACTGTTGATTTATTTTAAATTATAATTGAAAATAATTTAGTATAGTTCAAAAATTAAATCAATAATTATTAAATAAAAATAGTAAATCCCATAATATAATCTAAGAGCATATTATATGCTCACCAAGATTATTTCAAGTGAGCGAGCTAAGGAAACAAGGAGTAAAAGACTAGATTTGTTCAACCGTGTTGCTTTAATGGATATTGCACTACTTAAGAAGTTGAGGATTCAATAACAATTTTCAGGTTCCCTAGGTAATGTTAATTTATCTTTAAAGACTAAAGTTCAAGGGGTACTGAGACCCTATCACGTCCTTTGAGTAGTGAGAGCTGATGCCACATAGTAGTGGGTCCTACGAGGTGAGAAGCTAATTCATGATTTGTCCAGCCTAAATTTGAAAATGTGTTTTAGCATCTCGGTTTTTATGGAAGAAAACAATGGTCATGATGAGGATTTTTTCTGTAGGAGCATTCCAGACCTGATATTTAATTAAATTGAGTTCAATCACAAAGTTACCAACCATGAAGTCTGTATATTGAGTCTGCCTACATAATAGGATGCAAATGGCCGCCACATACCCCAATGAAATGGTAAGATCACTGATAAAAACACATGGATTTTAGTAAGATGGTGTCACTGTCACATTTCAAGTGGGTTTAAATTTGTTGTCTAATTTGAATAATTAAAAGAGAAAAAAATTGGTGGTGAAGAAATGGATGGCCAATTTTGGACATAGATATTTGTGCAGTAAATGTAGTAAAAATTTCATAACAACACAAAGAGGAGGTCATTGGAGGAAGGATAACAAATAGAAGATTCAAATTCACATTTTTGATGGCAAGCTAATTGGCCATGTAAGATAAAAGATACATTTGATTGTGAGGATGAGTGGTTGGAAACAAATGTGAAGAAGAAATTGTAGTAGTCACACATTAATAAAGGGCAACTAGTGGGTGCTAGATAAGTTGGAAGGAGTCATTTTGGGGTTGATTAAGCCCCGTTTATATTTATGAGGGCCTAGCATGTGTAGAAAAATGATCACGCATGATTTATGGAGGAGGTACACAATATGAATTTAGAATTAGTGCACATGGTAGGAAGAAGGCGAGTCTTAAAATCCAAGAATTTTGGTGGAATCAGAGGTGAAGGTATGCAAATGGGAAGGTATGAGGAGGACACACAAGAATTTAGGAGATGAAAAAGTGAAAATAAAATTAACTGACAAGTAGAGAGAAGAGATGAGCGAGCACTTAAGAGGTGAAGATACATCTTGCAAGAGGAGATGGTACTGATGGTACTGATGGTCCTCAGATGTAGAAACAGTGTTGGTAGGAACGTGGATTTGTTGGAGATATAATCTCAAATGCTTTATTTAATGCTCCAGCTGTATCCAGCTCATCAGCATGATTCGCATCATCTTTGTCTTAGCAAGATATCTCAACATTGAAGACTTTCAGCCACCATACCTGCATTGGATCACAAATTGGTCCCAACATTAAAGAGAAATTTAAGAAGCTAGCTTTTGGAAAATGATATGAAATGACATGAAATGAATTTGCTTTAACTACTGCGCAGGCCTCACAGGTTTTGTGGGTGAAATGAAATATATTATTTTATGTTTATGTTGAAGACTCTAAAAAAAATTCTTTTACGTTTTATATTTGGTTGCTTTTGTTGTTATGCAGTAGAGAAGGAGATAGCTCAAAAAAGGAACATAATAGAAAGCAAAACTCTATAATGAAAGTGATGATCAAGGAGTTGAAGCTCTGTAAAAAAAAACAGAATTTTGATTAATATAAAGTTACATGGTTGTTGTTTCTATTGCTTGTTTTTCATTTTGTATTTTCTCCAAAATGGTGTTTAATTGAATGATCTAAAATCTGATATCAGCTTTTTTTAATTTCTATGTTTGTCTTTGTTTGATTTCCCCCTTTTAAATCTGACATCTAGTATCAGAGTCGATGGTAAATTTGTTGCAAGCCACCAAGGAGATCTGAGGAAGGTTGTGAAGGGTAGAAGTCTGGATGCTTAGCAAATTGTAGTGTTTGGAGAAAGACAAATCATTGGCAGAAGAAATGCAAAAGATTGCAGCCATAAAGAAAAAAAATACAAGCTTCCACAAAAGTTGTTGAAGAAAGTTTAGTACTAGATTACCACAAAATAAAGGAGTTTGTTGGTATCAGAAGAATCGTTGTTTGAAAGTTAGCCATCACAGAAGCTAAAGAGAGTTGCTAAGAGGAAGTTGTTCGAGGATTGCAGCAGTTAAAACAAAAGTAAGAAAAGCTGCTTGGAGATTTGGGCGAAGTTATTAAAAGGAGAATAAAAGAGGATTATTAATGGTTGCCACAAGCCATGATAGTTTCCATTAGCCAAGAGTCTTACTGAGCCATCAGCCCAAAAGGAAATTGTTGAAGTCATTAAAGGAGGAAGAGAGAGAGCCCGTGAAAAATTGGGCAAGGGGTTGCAAATGGAAGAGAGTTTTGGGTGAGAACATATAGGAAAATGGAGAAGCCAAGCCATGCCATGTTTGAAAGGTAAAAGAAGATGCGAAGAAGTGAAGAGATAACACAAAGTGGTAGAAAGAGGTTGTGTGGAGAGTCATGCCAGTTGGAGAGAAGGAATATGAGTAAAGTTAATTATCTACTCAAATAGAGGATTGCAGTAAGAGATTTTTGAAGCACCAAAATTGCTGATCTTAGGAAGATTGCCGAAAATCATTCTACAAAAGAAGAAGCTCACTGTTCAGGAGCACCGTCGCCAAAGAAGAAACTACTAGCAAAGAGTGTGTATTTCAAGAGAATAAAAGGGTATTTTGTTAAGTAGGCCAAATAAATCTAAAGATTTGAAATACATAAAGTTCTATTCAAGTGCAATCCAAAGAAATTTTATCAAGAGGTAGATTATGAAGCTTATGAAGCTGAAGAAAATAAAGAATGCAATTTGTGATATAAATCTGTTAAACAAAGAATATTAGATCTTGTTGAAATTAAAGTCTAAAAGGGGAGCATGAGATAAAAGAGTGAAGAAAGAAAATGACCCCAGATTCTTTTTTGAAACCCAATAAA